>CM032799.1:18642228-18677228 GCA_019155185.1 Beaufortia kweichowensis
TATGCACGATATTTAGATGGTATGTAACTGGGTAAGGAATATTCCCATCTGGTCTCCATTTTATTGATTACATTAAAATATGTGTCCAGGGGTCACATGATTCATTAAATGTAATGCAGATTATTTGCTGTTCCAACATCATTAACAGCAATGGCCTAAAAACCTTTTATGTGTTTCATCAACACTAAAATTACATTGAAGTTACATCTTTATTTCCAGTGAGAATAAAAGTGGACAATTTTAGGTTGATGCAGATCTTGTACACATCAGTAAACCCATATTTACCAAAATAAACATTTGAAGTGTTTTTTTGCAGATAATTTTCTTTCTTTCTGCCTCTGGCATCTTTAGGATTTGTTTATTGTGTTTTTCTGTGAGGTTAAATGCACTGCACTGCTGCATCATGTCAAAAACACAATTTTTCATGGTTTTCATTGAACTCTGTTGACCGTCTGCACAAAAAATGAAGGCAGATGTTGGGGGAGGTGAAGCTTTCAGACACATCATCTATACACGGCTGACATCTGTCTAACACACACTGCATTCTTTTCACATTCAATGTGTGACCATTTACCATATTTGTGTTTTAGCAAATATAAAACATGGGCGAGCCACAAATAGACCCGTCCAATAGAGCTGATAAATGCAGATGACGCACCTCTGAAACACAGCAAACCCAAAGCACCTCATGTGTCTAGTGTTTATCTGACAGCTGCTATTACCTTCAGACCATCCGAGCAGTTCACAGGCGAGAAAACACGGCATAAGAGTCCAGCTCATATATCCTGTTAACAAACCGCTGTCACAGCCCTCAGCTAATGTCGTTTAAAAATGATCCAGGACAGAGCGAGATATAGCTGGCCAGTATTAACAGCAGCAGAGGCGGACATGGGCTGCTGATAAATGTGCTGTCATTGACTGCCGCTTGTTATTTATTTCATTATTTTTCTCCTGCTTCAGCTTCAGTATGAATCAGAGGCTGGAAAGAAGCTGACAGCGAGAATTCATTGAGATTCTTACTGACACAGCTGAAACTTTCAGCTACTAAAGTGTGTTCGTGTGATAGAGGAGATCTCATAAAGCCAGCAGCCAAACACCGGTCCATTAATGTGTGTATGTAGTCAGCCTTCATGTAATTTTTATGTGTTTAAACTACCAACCACCTGGATGAAGGTTTCATCACAGGGTTCCCTAGAATCACCCATGTAATCGCATCCAGCATACTCATCTGAAACAAAAGTTCCATCAGATCCATCAGTACCAACAGTTCTATCAGACCCAGCAGATCAATCAGATTCATCATACTGATCAGATCCATCATCAGACCCATCAGATCAATCAGATCCATCATACTGATCAAATCCATCATCAGACCCATCAAATCAATCAGATCCATCATACTGATCAGATCCATCATAAGACCCATCAGATCATTCAGATCCATCATCAGACCCATCAAATCAATCAGATCCATCATACTGATCAGATCCATCATAAGACCCATCAGATCATTCAGATCCATCATCAGACCCATCAGATCATTCAGATCCATCATCAGACCCATCAGATCAATTATACTGATCAAATCCATCATCAGACCCATCAGATCAATCAGATCCATCATACTGATCAAATCCATCATCAGACCCATCAGATCATTCAGATCCATCATAAGACCCATCAGATCATTCAGATCCATCATCAGACCCATCAGATCATTCAGATCCATCATCAGACCCATCAGGTCAATCAGATCCATCATACTGATCTGATCCATCATCAGACCCATCAGATCCATCATACTGATCAGATCCATCATAAGACCCATCAGATCAATCAGATCCATCATACTGATCAGATCCATCATAAGACCCATCAGATCATTCAGATCCATCATCAGACCCATCAGATCATTCAGATCCATCATCAGACCCATCAGATCATTCAGATCCATCATCAGACCCATCAGATCAATCAGATCCATCAGTACCAACAGTTCTATCAGACCCATCAGATCAATCAGATCCATCATACTGATCAAATCCATCATCAGACCCATCAGATCAATCAGATCCATCATACTGATCAGATCCATCATAAGACCCATCAGATCATTCAGATCCATCATCAGACCCATCAGATCATTCAGATCCATCATCAGACCCATCAGATCAATCAGATCCATCATACTGGTCAGATCCATCATCAGACCCATCAGATCAATCAGATCCATCATACTGATCAGATCAATCAGACCCATCAGATCATTCAGATCCATCATACTGATCAGATCAATCAGACCCATCTGAACCAACAGTTCCATCAGATCCATCAGTACCAACAGTTCTATCAGACCCATCAGATCAATCAGATCCATCATACTGATCAAATCCATCATCAGACCCATCAGATCAATCATACTGATCAAATCCATCATCAGACCCATCAGATCAATCAGATCCATCATACTGATCAGATCCATCATCAGACCCATCAGATCATTCAGATCCATCATCAGACCCATCAGATCATTCAGATCCATCATCAGACCCATCAGATCATTCAGATCCATCATCAGACCCATCAGATCATTCAGATCCATCATCAGACCCATCAGATCAATCAGATCCATCATACTGATCAGATCCATCATCAGACCCATCAGATCATTCAGATCCATCATCAGACCCATCAGATCATTCAGATCCATCATCAGACCCATCAGATCAATCAGATCCATCATACTGATCAGATCCATCATCAGACCCATCAGATCATTCAGATCCATCATCAGACCCATCAGATCATTCAGATCCATCATACTGATCAGATCAATCAGACCCATCTGAACCAACAGTTCCATCAGACCCATCAGATCCATCATACTGATCAAATCCATCATCAGACCCATCAGATCAATCAGATCAATCATACTGATCAGATCCATCATCAGACCCATCAGATCAATCATACTGATCAAATCCATCATCAGACCCATCAGATCAATCAGATCCATCATACTGATCAAATCCATCATCAGACCCATCAGATCAATCAAAGAGTCATGATTTCTGTTAATAATTGAGAGCTTGCAGTCATCAAGACTCCATAAAAGAATGTACTTTTATAGTGTTTTAACAGTAATGGAGGTGTCAAAAACTTACTTCTGCCATGGTATAGTGGTTCCACAATAAGAAACAGTTTTGCAATGATCTCAGACAACAAAATTTGCTTTCTATTTGCTCTCTCTGTCATGTAACATTAAATTTGACGGTTTGTGATGAGCATGAAATTATTTTTAGTAAAGTTTATCTTTAAATGGCATAACGTGTACAATGAGTGAGGTTCATTTAGAAACAAGATCTGACATTTGAGTCACAACTGCAGCAAAACATCATATCAAACCTCTCAAATCAAGTGATTATCAACTGATCTCAAAGATGCTGTTTATAGTGTCTGAATCATCAATTGTGTTGATGATCATCAATTCACATGAAGTGGATTAAACAGCATGGATATAAATCAGGATTGCAGAAGAAGTATTAAAACCGATAACCATCAAGTAAATGCATGTAAAACACACATTACTTTCACTCTTGACATTTCTGTTGGTCTGATCAGTGCTAATGCCTGAGGTTTATTTTAACAGAGTAATGGGATATTCCTACGCTCTTTAAGAAAATGAAATGCAGTCAAATACAGTATATACAGTAAGTGCTTTAATTCACATACAGACAGATCTGTAGAAACCTCAAGCCTCCTAAGAGAATATTACATTTACATTTAGGCATTTAACTGACGCTTTTATCCAAAGCCACTTACAAATATTAGGAGACAATGAAGCGACACATATTAATGAGGACCTCGGCAGTCGTACAGTCATATTGTACAGTATCACATCAGTGTTAGAGTCGACCCTTGAGCCTGTGAAAAGCGTGTGTACGTTCACATATAAAGAACAGGATCTGCCCAATTAAATATAAACCTGAAAGTCTTTCTGTTCTCTTGAATGTTTCTCTCTCTCTCTTTCTGTGTGTGTGTGTCAGGCAGAAGTCTCAAAGTCAGCTGGAGGTCAATCACAGATAAAGGCTAGAGTTGTGTCTTCAGCAGGGAGTCTCTTCTGTCTCATGCTGTGAACACATGCTGATTAAACAGATTACAGGAGCACATGCTACACAAGTCCTGGTCAAGTTCTGGGCAATGCTGTGTACACATTATATAGCCTATTTGTGTACTCAACGTGAGATTTTTTTTGACTTTTAAAAACTCTTTTATTCAAAAACAGATTAAAAACAAATAAATAAACAAATTATTTGATTAACAATATTCCATTAATTACAATTATTTTACCAATTAAAAATTAGACTATCATGTTCACTTACAATCACAAGTGCTTTTCTCACACCCCATCTCCATTAAAAAAAAACAACATTTTCAGTATATTTATAATATGTGTATTCAATAATTACTCTGAATTCTATTAGAGATTTAAACATGGACAACATATCAATCTCTTTTCCATCATTCTTATATTGATGGGATTTTAAAATCGCCATCTTTGCTTGACCAATTAAAAATTGGTAAGAACACATTGTTGTTGACATGATCTTCTATATTTACATCCCAATAAAGAAAACTTTATTGAATGAAAAACCTAATCTTGTGATCAATTTCTCAAGTAACATAAATAAAAGGACCCAATCTAGGACATTCAACAAACATATGAAAAACAGTGTCATGACCATCACAAAAAGGGCATGATAAGTCTGTTTCAGTTAAACTTTGAAATTAAACTATTTGAGGCTATAGCACAATGAAGTATTCTCCACTGAAGATCTCCTCTGACTTTTAGAGATAGGAGGTTTATATAATACTCTAAGATGGATGAACCTCCTCACAAACAGAGAGCTTAGCTCTCCATTTAGTATCTGTCCTTCCTTTTAGTTGCATTGTGTGTACAAATTTAACACAAACATGATAGAGAGTTTTCTTCCCACATTATTAAAACACAGCTCCCTCATATCCCTTTAACAGTGTCTCATTCCCAAAACTCTCAACTTTAGGTATCACCACTCAGCTTAGGGAAAACCTGATGGGAAAACTCATTTAGCAAGCCTGAGTTAACACTGGAAATTAAAGCAGGAGGAAGAGAATCCTTAATGCATTTAACAATATTGCCTACAGTTCTAATGGACTTTAATTTGAACCTGTTCAGCAATTGATTGCACAGTTCGCCACTGACACAGAGTCAGATCAATTAAGTCCACAATTCTGCTAACCCCCTGCACTTACAAAAGGGGTATAAATGAAAAAAGCTGGGTGCCAATTTTATAAGGGGATTAAAAACAAAGGTTCTAAAACCCCATAATTTTACATCTTCTGTTCTCAACAAGTTAAAACAATTCCACTTCAATACTGATACATAGAAATCAGACGAAAACAGTGTGCCTTTTCCTCAAAAGATTTTTCTATTAAAACATTTGTTTGTCAAGGGCCGTTCCACTTATGCCTCTTAATATAGACAGACCAAAAGCTGTCCATCTAAATCAGGCAGAAGAATATAAAAGCTTTGTAATGTTTGTAGCCTCATTGCCAATATTTTTGATTCGATATGGATTAAACCTTGGCCTCCCTCTGCCACAGGAAGGTAAAGAATCCCAGGTGTAAGCCAATGATGACCATTCCAAAAAAACTCAACAAACGCTTTCTGAATAGTAGTGAGCATTTCCTTAGGGGGATTCAATACAGTGACTTTATGCCACAACATTGAGGCTGCTAAGTTATTAATAATTAAGCACCTTCCCCTAAAAGAAAGTTGTGGTAAAAGCCACTGCCAATTTTTTAGTCTACTAATCACCTGATTAGCTAATCCTCTCCCAATTTTTTTCATTATATTGAGCTGACTTCCAAAATAGACACCAAGGATTTTAAAACCTTCTCGAGTCCATTTACACTGTTGTAGTAGCCGCTGGTGGTTCTATATCATCCCAGTCACCCAGCAATAAGGAGGCACATTTATCCCAATTAATACGAGCAGATGTAGCTTTCTGAAATGTGTTCAAACAAGAGACAAGTCTAACAACGTCCACATTGCTCTTAATTACTACAGTTACATCATCTGCATAAGCTGTAAGTTTCACTGGGGCCATATTTGGGAAACCAGGAACATCAATCCCACTAAGCTCCTTCCTTATCATAACAAGCAGAGGTTCGATAGAAATGAAATATAAAAGACCAGAGAGAGGACATCCCTGTCTTATTCCCCTGGTCACAGGGAAAGGCCTAGTTAAAGATCCATTGACTCTTATCATACTGTAAACATCATTATATAACAGTTTGACTAAAGCAATACAATAAGGACTGAAACCAAAAGCTTCCAGTGTTCTGAATAAATACTGATGATCCACTCTATCGAAAAGCCTTTTCTTGATCCAGCTTAAAGGAAACCAATGTCCATTTTGAGCTTTCCTGCAATTGTAATAATGTCTCTTACCAAAAAAAGGTTATCAAAAATTGTACGTTCAGGGACACAAAAAGTCTGATCCTCATATATTATACTTGCCATACATTTCTTAAATCTATTATTAATTGCTTTGGATAAAATCTTAAAATCCATAGAAATTAATGACACGGGTCGCCAGTTTTAAGAAACCCAAGATCTCCTTTCTTAGGAATCAATGTTAGAACTGCTCTCCGACAGCCCAGTGGAAGTGTCCCTTGATTAAAACTTTCAAGAAAAACTGCATACAGGTCTTCTCCTAATACATCCCAAAAAACACGTAAAAATTCTGCTGTAATTCCATCTAAGCCGGGAGATTTCCCAGGATTCAGTTCCTGAACAGCCGTGGAGAGTTCAGCAAGGGATATAGGGTCCTCCAGAACTTTCTGATCTTTCTTAGACAATTGTGGTAAGTCACATAAAACATGTTCTATTGCCATTTCCTCACAATGTTCAGTACTATAGAGGTCTTCATAAAAGGAAAGAGCATGGGTTCGAATTTCCTGCTGATCAGTTGTCACTCTGCCATCTGGTAGATTCAACTTGTAAAAACACTTCTGTTTTCTTGGCTTTTTTTCAAGACCAAAAAAAAATGCAGAAGGGGCATCCATATCATTAAAATGAGAAAATCTGCTCCTTAGTAAGGCTGTTTTTCCTTGCTCCTCCAACAATGTCTTTAGAACAAATTTGCTTCTTTCAATACATTCAATGGAATCTTCATTACTGCTCCGTCTAAGAATATCTTCTTCAAGTGATTTCATTTTTTCTTTAAGAGCTTTAGTATTTTAGGCAGTATACTGTTGACAGAAGGACTTAATATGTACTTTGCCCATATCCCACCATTGGCTTAGTACAGGAAAATTACTTCTCTCCTCTCTCCAAGATTCCCAGAAAGTTTTAAAAGAGTGAATAAAAGTGTGATCCTGTAATAATCTATTATTAAAGTGCCAGTGTGATTTATTAGGTTTAAAAGAAGAGGTAGAAACAACTACAGAAATATAATGATGATCAGATAAAAAAGATGGTGCTATTAGGTTATTATAGAATCTACCTCGGTTTTTCTCAGCAACATAGAATCGGTCAAGTCTTGCTCCAGATATAGAATTTGAACTAATTCTTAACCATGTATACTGTTTAATCCCAGGGTGACTCTCTCTCCATAAATCAACAAAATCATGATCAATAATCATTTTTTTGAACTCTTCTGCAGAACATGGGTGAGGTTCATCATGATTCCTGTCAAGATCAGGATCTGTAGTGCAATTAAAATCCCCTCCCACAACAACAATATTATCATGTGGACACTGTGACAAGGCATCAGACAGCTTTTTAAAAAAAATGATACGCTCTTTACCAACATTTGGGGCATATATATTAAAAAAGGAGAACCTGTTATTGTCATATGTAATATCTACTCTTATAAGTTGAGCCCGTATAATCTCAAACATAACTGGTTGATCACATATATAAGGGGAAAAAAGTATAGCAACCCCAGCACTAAGATTGGTACCATGACTCAATAAAATATTCCCTTTCCAATCACAAAGCCACTGTGTCTGATTTTGTAAATCAGAATGAGTCTCTTGAAGGAAAACTACATCCGCTTTCTTCAACTGTAAAAAACTAAACAACGCATATCTCTTTGCAGTTTCTCTACAACCATTAATGTTGAAAGATCCTACATTTATACATGTCATAATGAATATGATGAGAGCATACTCAATAATCCTCACACTCATTAGACCACGTTTTTAATTTTTCTTTTTAACAATGCTCATGTGTTTTGAGCCTATAACGCTTTGGCTGATCAAGTTCTTCCAGTGTTGCTTTCCTCATAGCCAATGTACATGAATCAATAAAAAGCTGCAAATCAGGGAAAAACTTCTCAAGTTTTGGCCTTTTTGATTGAATGTACTGTCAAGAAATTTATTTATTTCTCTGACAGTATAAGGACGCTTTAGTTTAGAGTCATGACAACTCTCTGTAGATCCTCCTGAGATTCTTCTATATCAGAAATGTCACTATCTGAATCCATAGATTGAATTTCACTTTCATCTATTGAGACTGCTGATTGAGATTGTGAGAGATGCATTAACTCATCAACAGGTTCCACGATCTCTACAGGACGCTCAGGTTCTCTGGCATCACGGGATCCGCAACACTGGTCTCCGCTTCATTCCTGAACAACACTGTCATTTACAGGTGTATTCTCAGATACATTAACCGACACGCTATTATGCTCAAGTACAACAGGCTCACCTGTAATCTCGTCTCCTTTAACTAAAGGAGTTTTTTGATCAGTCACTTCTCTGCCTCTTTCATCATCTACTGGAACAGCTGGTGCTTCATTCACAGTAGTAATCAGTTTTGTCATGTTATCAATCTCAGCTTCACTGGCCATGAGACATGACTGTCTTATGTGACCAAACTGCCCACAATTAAAACATTTCAGTGACTCAGTGCTAATATATATAGTGTAATCTTTACCTGACAAAGTAGTTTTCGCTGATGTGTTTAGTGACTGAGACTCAGCGTTTAAGATCATAAATGTCTGACGTCTAAAAGACATCACATGTTTTAAGCTCCGGTTTTTATTCCCAGAGGAATCATTTTAATCGAAGCTACTAGTTTACCATAACGGACTAGCAGACGTTCAAAGAGACTCATTAGAAATGAATGGAGGAACATTAGAGAGGATAACCTTTTAGAAGGATTTGACAACGGCAGAAATGCTAAAAAGTATCTCTTACGGATAAACCAGATTCAACCAAGTCCGAGCAAGAGACACTTCTTTCAGAAAGACAACAAATGCTTTTATTCATCCTGGAAGCGGATACAATATTGCGAGCACCAATTTTACCGCTAATCGCAGCGTTAAACAGTCTTCCACCGTCCATATTCTCAGCAGGCATGCACTTGCACCGTGCTGAGCTGTTAAAGAAACCAAAGCCATCTGAATTTGAGCCCATTTTTAGCACCTTTGGTGATGCCTTTACAGGCAACAATTAAATATCACCTATACTCATGTAGAGACTTGGCCGGGCCAAATGTTGGATTTCTTTAAGGGATCATAAAGTTACAACCAACAACAAATTCCTACGGGGGAAGTCAACACCAGAACCCCTTTTGGCTCCAGAAAGTCTGGGTTAAGTGATGACCTGCTGGTTGTTACTTTTTAACTCAGGAGGATATATGGTACCTCTCTGGCCTTCCCCAGAGAGGGTAACCCCCCAGCTCAACTCCCTGAGATTCTCCAGGCCCCCTGGAGATTTGCAGAGAGGACTAGAGTACATTCCAAACACCTCAAAGAGACTCTTTAGGATGAGCGGGACAAAACTGCCCAATTTGTATCTATATATATATATATATATATATCTATGTGTGTATTCCTCCATAATCACGTGATACCCTGCCATAGTTATTGCATGCATTTCAGTGTCATTGAAGTTTAACTTTTATGTCATGACAGATGAATGAATAACTATTGTTCTTACTTCACTTCTCTCTCGTGTGTGGTATCAAAATGATCCACAAATTATTTCCTAAATAATGATGCACAGTACATAGTCATGGCGTGCATCATACTCAATTTGCAATAAGTTTATGTGTTCGGTGCAAACAGGACATAAACCGTACCTGTGTAAATCATTTGTCACAGAGAAGGACAAAGAGATTTCTCCCGCGCAACCACGTCCTTTTGCCATTGGTCAAAAGATCTGACCGGGGCGTGACTGTTGTGCCTTTAAGACCACAATGCATTGAACAACTCTTCGCTCAGAAACTTGGAATCTCTCCAAAACTTCGTGGGACCTGCCCTTCTTCAGGACAGCTTTTCCGGCAATCTTACTTCGGCAGACTTCGACACTTCTCGCGAAACTTCGCTCTCCGAACGGACTTCGCGTGCGAATCCACCGGGACACTCTCTCTCTCTCTCCGCGCACCAGGATTCAACAGCGCTTAAGCAACTGCCCTTGGCTACCAAGGTGAACTTTTAGTAGAGAAAACCCGGTGGTTGTGTCCTGCTGATTTAATATGCCATTCTTTACTCTTTACTCTAATTTTCTATGCTTTATCTTGTGTGAATGTGTTTGTGTTTGTTTTGTTTGTGTTAGTTAATCGATATCATATTTCCACATAGTTTAGTCAATAAATATTCATTTGTATTCACTCATGATTGTCTCTGCTTAATGCTCATAACACATCCCTTAAACTGTGCGATACTGTTACCGGCTCCGTATGTATTACTGTATTGGGCATGGACCGTTGTTAAATCGAGGCCAGAAGAATAACGTGTTTATTGTACCAGGTAATGTTACAAAATACATATAGTTAATAGTCTTTATCTGTAAGTATTTCCATTTGAGCCACAAGTAATTATAACCTGAAACTGAACCGTGTTTTAAATAAACACCGTCTTAGTTTCACAATAACTAGTAGAGATGCTGGAGAGTGTTTTAAATAACACCATCCCCACAGAATCGCTACATAAATGGTGGAGAATGAAGCGGGCACAGTATTAAATGTGTTATGAGCAACTTAGGGACGACGCATGTGTGTTTCTAATGCTTGTTTATTCAGAAGCTAGACTCGTTTGAACTTTGTGTTACGCGTGAACAGCGCAGGTCGCCTCAACGCGTGTGTTAACAGTCAGTGAGCCTTACGGCAAACCCTTACACTGTTAAAGAAGAATGTAACTGCAGTCGATAATGTTAAATGGACCCTCTATAAAAATGGATAATAGTCCTTTTGTTATAGCGTGTTTAACATTAGTTATTTTTGTCCGTCTGATTTGAGCGAAGAAACCCTCATTTTAGAACGAAGAAGATAGAGCTGGGCGATGTTCCCCTTCTCGTCTTATTGATAGGCCTATAACTGTACATAGATAGTAGGCTATTGATGTGTTTCCAATGCCATTAAGCTATGCTATGAGCTTTCCTGGGTTGAACAATTGGCGTAGCTAACCAGTGCGTGTCTTCCCCTTCTCTCTCTGAGTGGAGTTAACATAGATATAACTATGGGTCAGTTTTCTATTTAAAGGAGAGTTTTTACAGTACTTTCACAGCCAACAGCGAAGAAATCCTGTTGTGTTTTAATTTAAATGCGCATCTTACTCGTGTAGTAACTGTACTTTGTTCACAGCCAACAGCGAAGAAATCCTGTTGTGTTTTAATTTAAATGCGCATTTTACTCGTGTAGCAACGGTAGCCTGTACGTATTAACGCTATACTTCAGTGCAACAAGCCGGCACGATCCTAAGACCCGCCTACTAAGTTGCACTGTGCAACGTAACAACGCTACGTCACAACGAGCGCTCGTCCACGTGAACGTGGGTATTTTGGAAGTTCAGGTTAAGGCGCATTACCTCTAACTGACAATAGAGGGTAGTTGTCTTAGATGTCTAACGCTTCTCCTGTTACATTGATTAACCCTGACTTCTCCTTGTTTGGGCGTTGACGCCCCCTTTTGGGTATGCTTGGTCGATCTCTGTCTCTCAGTAATTTGATTTACTTTTGACTAACCCTGCCATGTAAAGACTTATTGATTATTGCTATCTCTGAACACTAGCAATGATTAATGTCACTTTATTGCTGTCTTTCCAGCTTATTAATTGTTATTATTCTAAACAATAATAATAATTGATATTACTCTATTAGTTTCCTAATTCACCAATTATTGTTGTGTTAACAACAATAATAATTTAGGTCTCTCAGCAACTGTTTCATAGTTTATTAATTATTGATTATTTGAAACAATAACAATAATTAATATTACTCCATTTTCCCTTTCCTACTTGATTTTATTAATTTTTATTATTCTAAACAATAATAATAATTGATATCACTTCATTTTCCTTTTCCTACTTCCATGATTTATTAATTGTTATTATTCTAAACAATAATAATAATTGATATCACCTCATTGCTGTTTCATTGACTTATTGATTATTATTATTTAACTATAATAGTAATTAATGTCACCTGACTGTGTGGTCATCCCTGCTTTCCCCTGCTCCTTTTACCCTACTCCTACTTCAGGAACTCTGTATTTAATTAGGGTTTAGACTTTAAATTAAATCAGTTGCCTTCCTTGGTTAGTCGATTAACACACTTAGCAGAGTGTTATTTTTAATGACCCATGTAGCAGTTTGACCCCTTTTCTTTTAAACAGCCTTTACATTTCCCTATAGACAGCTCTTCCCTAAGTGCTGGGGCGGTGAAGCAATGGTTTCTCCGGTGTGGGCCACCTCACGGCTGGACCTGTCTGGCTCGCACGCCTGGCACCGACAGTAGCGACCTCGGGAGGTTCCGTCCCCACTTCGGTGGCGACCGCCAGAGCGACATCAGCAATCGGGCACTCAATGCGCTGGCAACCACGCGACCGACACGTGAAGGGCAATTTTGGGCAATCCCAGTCTTGGCTGTGGCAGCTGGTCGTTGGCACACTTGGGTGCGACTCCGCGAGGTAGCGGGCACTGCAAGTGTGGCAGCCACACCAGTTTGACACATAAAGGGCAATTCTGGGCAAAACCCAACTTTGGCTGTGGCGGTCAGACGTTGACACTTTTGAGTCGCGGCCCGATTGTGCTAAAGGTCGTAGCTGTTTTGAGTAGTGCGACACCGGGTGCGTGGTGAGTCGGGTCGCCCGAGACCCCTGCTGTCGTGTGTTCAGGCAGGCCGGGGAGCTGGCCCGACCGTGGTGCCCCACCGGGGTGTCCTCAACGCACCACCCAGCCTAGTCAATAAGGTATAGTCCCAAAGTAAGAGGCCCTAAAGAAAAGTAAGCTTTTCTCACCCCCATACTGTTTGAACTATCCTTGCTGTCCTCGCTTAAGCCCCCTCTAGGCCATATGACATCCATAGCACCCCTACTTGTAGGTCCGTCATAACCCTAGTGTCGGTAACCGCGAAGCCAGCCAAAATAGGAAAATTACTTTCTTTTAAGTTTCATCCCTTCTTTCCCTTTTGTTATTTTAGTTGCTTTGCTACTTCTTTTTCCTTTTCCCTTTCATGGCATAAGAGAGCATTACCAGCACAAACCATCAGGAAAAGCTGCAGTAATGAAATTGATGACTCAGATAGCCTAAGTCTCCAAGCGACCGATGGGTTATAACGCATCAGTAATTCACTCAGAACTTTTCCTGTACTTACCCACACAAGCTATACATGCCACCACAGCCTGGCAGGAATAATGGGCATTCGACTGTGCTGCTAGTCATGGCGTTAGCTGGCACAAAGCCCTTATGTTGGATGTATAGTTCACTAAACTAGCAACGGACCTGCATTGGCTATGTTTTACTTTTCCCTATTTGCCACCAGTGTTGAAGAATGTCCAGATCCATCCAGTCCTGCCACCCATTGGGACCAGCTAGAGACCTGGTTGAGCCCTGACAAGCGGACTTCTGCCTGAGACAGCCAGTGACCTGCAGCATCTGAAAGCGTGAGCAGCTGGGCGACGGCCTGAGCCTACTGATGGCCAATGATCCAGTGCAGGACTACAACCACAAAGAGCTGGCCAAGATCACAGGTGCCCTTTCCCATAACCTCATCGTCCAGATGAAGCTGTGTGAGGACAACGGAGCCGCGCCAGAGCGAGAGGCGGCTGCATTCAAGCTCCGGGCTGAGAGAAAAGCAGAACAGCACCTAGAGCAGATCATACAGCGTCCTCGAGAGCAGCAGGCAGCGACTGATGAAGAGGACCCAGAGCTGCGTGAGCAAGTGGAAAGAAAGACGGGCCTTAACAGACCTCCGTGCAGACACTGGCGCAGAGAGCAGCTGGAGGGGCAAGCCAGGAAGGAGCTGGCAGAGAAACTCCAGTATGCCGAACAGCCAGGGGAAGAACAAAGTCTTGAATTCTCCCCACCAAGCGGAACCAAGCCTTTCCGCCAAGAGCTCCAGGCAGCAAAGGGGGTGAGAGTCCCCTGTTCAAAGCTTCACCGCCAGCACTCGAGAGCCCCTAACACCCACAGAGTGGGGCGGGACCCATCCAGAGGACCTCTGCAGACATCCATGGGGTGTCCCCAGAGACATTGACAAGCTGGCCAGAAACATCCCAACCTTCACTCCAGACCCTGCAGGAAGTCGCGAAGTGCATGCATACCTGCAGGACATGCGACTCCATTTTCAAACAATGGCCAAGCGACTACAAGAGATAGACTGTACCTGCTCAGGATTACCTCCAGCCAGGAGGTGCAGATTCCTGGACCGACAGTCAGAAGCAGTCAGAACAGGATGACAAGCCCATAAAGCCTTTGGGGAAACAAAGGCCATCTCTGACAAGACTGCTAAAAAAAATCCATCTATCCTTTCCGTCGCTGAACACTACACAGGTTTGACTCGAGGAGGGGCATACAACAGCAACACAGAGCCAAGCCCTTCAACAGAGAGTCATGGGACTTCACAGCCAGTCGGGAGGTAGCGGTCATGAGGAAGCAAGGCAGACAAGTCGAACCCCGGAGGCTGAGTCGAACCTCATAGAGAACCCTCCGCTGGCGCACTGGCACCCCAAGGAATACTAACAACTGAACTTGATCCCGTCTATCCAACTGAACCACCGCCCGACCCGAAGTTCTTATCGGAACCTCTTGCAGCCGGAAGGGGAGATGTAGAGACTTGGCGGGCCAAATGTTGGATTTCTTTAAGGGATCATAAAGTTACAACCAACAACAAATTCCTACGGGGAAGTCAACACCAGAACCCCTTTGGCTCCAGAAAGTCTGGGTTAAGTGATGACCTGCTGGTTGTTACTTAACTCAGGAGGACAGTTATGGTACCTCTCTGGCCTTCCCCAGAGAGGGTAACCCCCAGCTCAACTCCCTGAGATTCTCCAGGCCCCTGAGATTTGCAGAGAGGACTAGAGTACATTCCAAACACCTCAAAGAGACTCTTTAGGATGGCCGGGACAAAACTGCCCAATTTGTATCTATATATATATATATATATATCTATGTGTGTATTCCTCCATAATCACTTGATACCCTGCCATAGTTATTGCATGCATTTCAGTGTCATTGAAGTTTAACTTTTATGTCATGACAGATGAATGAATAACTATTGTTCTTACTTCACTCTCTCTAGTGTGTGGTATCAAAATGATCCACAAATTATTTCCTAAATAATGATGCACAGTACATAGTCATGGCGTGCATCATACTCAATTTGCAATAAGTTTATGTGTTCGTGCAAACAGGACATAAACCCGTACCTGTGTAAATCATTTGTCACAGAGAAGGACAAAGAGATTTCTCCAGCACAAGAACCACGTCCTTTTGCCATTGGTCAAAAGATCTGACCGGGCATTGACTGTTGTGCCTTTAAGACCACAATGCATTGAACAACTCTTCGGCTCAGAAACTTGGAATCTCTCCAAAACTTCGTGGGACCTGCCCTTCTTCAGGACAGCTTTTCCGGCAATCTTACTTACCCGGCAGACTTGACACTTCTCATGAAACTTCAGCTCTCTCGAACGGACTTCGAATCCACGGGACACTCTCTCTCTTTCTCTCCGCGCACCAGGATTCAACAGCGCTTAAGCAACTGCCCCTTGGCTACCAAGGTGAACTTTTAGTAGAGAAAAACCCGGTGGTTGTGTCCTGCTGATTTAATATGCCATTCTTTACTCTTTACTCTAATTTTTCTATGCTTTATCTTGTGTGAATGTGTTTGTGTTTGTGTTTGTGTTAGTTAATCGATATCATATTTCCATAGTTTAGTCAATAAATATTCATTTGTATTCACTCATGATTGTCTCTGCTTAATGCTCATAACACATCCCTTAAACTGTGCGATACTGTTACCGGCTCCGTATGTATTACTGTATTGGGCATGGACCGTTGTTAAATCGAGGCCAGAAGAATAACGTGTTTATTGTACCAGGTAATGTTACAAAATACATATAGTTAATAGTCTTTATCTGTAAGTATTTCCATTTGAGCCACAAGTAATTATAACCTGAAACTGAACCGTGTTTTAAATAAACACCGTCTTAGTTTCACAATAACTAGTAGAGATGCTGGAGAGTGTTTTAAATAACACCATCCCCACAGAATCGCTACACTCAACTATTTAAACAAAAGAAATAAGAAAAAGACTTACTCATTCACTCTACCAACACACTCAAACAGCACGCTCCGTCGCTCACAAACTACTCACACCCCGCGCATGCGCACAACGAGAGAGAGAGAGAGAGAAATAGAGAGAGAGAGAAAGAGAGACAGACAGAGAGAGAGAGACAGACAGAGAGAGAGAGACAGAGAGACAGAGAGTGAGAGAGAGTGAGAGACAGAGAGTGAGAGACAGAGAGTGAGAGACAGAGAGTGAGAGAGAGACAGAGACAGAGAGAGACAGAGACAGAGAGTGAGAGACAGAGAGTGAGAGAGAGACAGAGACAGAGAGTGAGAGACAGAGAGTGAGAGACAGAGAGTGAGAGAGAGACAGAGACATACAGAACAAAAGAAAAGACTTACAGAGACGAATCTCAGAAACTCTGGTCTCTGGTGTAGTAACTGTAACTGTAAATCTTACCACTACACCACCTGCCAGTCTGTGTACAGCTGGTTGGGGGTGATTACTGTAATAGTACAGCAGCGTCCCACAGTGGCCGTGTGGCGTAATACACCCTAATCAGCGAAATCAAAGCTGACTGTTGAGGTTTCAAAAGGATTAAAAGAAAATGAGTGGATGTATTTTTATTACAATAGGATCGTTTTGTAGACACAAAGCTGACACATATTTATGTTCAAATCAACTTAAAAGTTGATTTTCCATAATAGTTTAGCATGCTGTATGAAAGGAATGAGCCATATAACGCTTTGAGTTCATACACTATACAGTAGACCATTTCGCAAGATGTAAACAGCACTGGTCCAGAAGCACTTCCTGTCTCAGTTTTTTAACACTACACAAATGTCAGAACAAAATACAATCAACAGAACATTTAACAAACATCTTTAAGATTTAATTTAATTTACATATGTGAAATACAAAAAACTGAAACAGGAAGTGCTTCTGGACCAGTGTTGTTTACATCTGGTGAAATGGTCTATAGCTTAATTCCTTACAAATATTAAGGGTTTACTCCAAATAAAACAAAACACATTGTTACTGTAGTTATTGTCTATGGCAGTGGTTCCCAAGCTTTTTAAAAGCATGGCACCCCTTTGTGGTATTTTTTTATCGCTCTATTAAATTGAGGTTGATGTCTGTTGGTATTCGGATCTGTGAAATGTCTGCTTTTATTTTGTTTAAACATATAAACTTATCCATCTTTGCCCTATCCAGTCTATCGCTGCGTGAAATTGAGTGCGCAAATTGAGGAATAACAATAGTGATGCTTTGCATTCTGCAAGCACCACTAATAATAATAATAATAATAATAATAATAATAATAATAATAATAATAATAATAATAATAATAATAGTGGTGCTTGCAGAATGCAATGCATCACTATTGTTATTCCTCATACTTTTTCTTCTTCTTCTGGACAAAACTTTGGCTCGTAACTCGTCACTCACCATTTGTCGCAGACCCATGAATGAGGGGTCAAATCTTCCGGCCTATTAAAGAGGCTTCTCTAAGTGATGATTTCACGCTTGTTCATTGGCTATTTGAAACACCTCCCGAAGAATCCCATAGACTTAGAGCTATGACCTGTCAAATTTTGTCACAATGTTGAGATAGGATTTTGAGAAACATCAGGCTGGCAGACTCTGTAAGAACATAATTCACAATGGGGTGTAAGCTGTACCCCTGGGGCATAAGAACCACTTCCCCGTAGACTGCCCAGATAGATTATCTTTGCATCAGAGTGTCATAGAAACATGGGGGTGGGCTCGTTTTACTCAGACAACCAATCAGTCTCTCAGAAGCTTCATGATTCTGTGTAGCCATGCCCTAGCAACCATTTAGAGCCCTCTAGCAACCGATCCCATACAGTAGACTGCCATTATAAAAGGACCAGTCAGATATCTTTGCAGCACAGTGACCTAGAGACAAGCAGGTGGGTTTATTTCACCTGTGGCTTGGAGTATAATCACTGGTGGAAACATGAGGGTGGTAAAACATATTAGCATCATTGTAATATTGCGTCTGAGTTTTGCCACGGCAAGCACCACTCACATTTTCTAGTTATTATTATTATTATTAATAAACAATTTACTTATATCAATATAGTACTGTTATGCTATTATTTTATGGTACTATTTGCTACACAGTATTTATTTTATTGCTATTGTTGTTCTGCAGTTGATTTATTTATGATTTATTTCATTGACTGTTGTCCATAGTTATTCATATAGTTACACTACTGTAAATATTATTTGCTATGTCATATTTATGCTATATTACAAATATATTTAATGCACTATATTTGAGAAAACAAGCAGGCAAATAAAAATACAATCACACCGACTCATTTCTGTATTTTATTCACAGAATTAAAATGTTTCAGTTATTTACAGATTTATACTTTAAAAACAGACAATAACTGATGGATTCTCTCTGGTATAACAACAGTGAATTAAATATATTTGTAATATAATGTAAATATGAAATAACAAATAATATGTACAGTAGTGTAACTATATAAATAACTATGGACTACAGTGTTACGGTGCTGGGTAGAAGGATCAAAAACACCAGAGAGTACTTCTAAGTCAAGTTTACTGAAGCTTTTCAAAAGCACAGATCCGGTCAAGATAACAGGTACAAAGAACAAGGCTTGTCCAGAGAACAGGAATATCAAACAGAGACACAGGTAATCCAAAGAACGCCCACACACCCAGACTAACAACAACAATACCGGACAAAGAACTGAACAGAAAACAGGCTTTAAATAATACAGACAATGAAAGCTAAATTACATAAAACAGGTGCGGATGATAACAAACTAACTAGTGCAAACGGGATAACAAATACAAAACAGGTGTGCTGGTGCAAAGAACTATGGGAACTGAAGTCCAAACAAAAGGTGCCAGGGGAAAAAACGAAGTCCAAAGGGCGAAATCATAACAGTTCCCCCCTCCCCCCGGTAGGCGCGTCCTCGCGCCACAAGATGCATGGAGGAGGGAGAGGGAGGCAGGGTGTCAGGAGGCTCGGGGTCAGGAGGCTCGGGGTCAGGAGGCTCGGGGTCAGGAGGCTCGGGGTCAGGATCTGGAGGCTCGGGGTCTGGATCTGGAGGCTCGGGGTCTGGATCTGGAGACTCGGGGTCTGGATCTGGAGGCTCGGGGTCTGGATCTGGAGGCTCGGGGTCTGGATCTGGAGGCTCGGGGTCTGGATCTGGAGGCTCGGGGTCTGGATCTGGAGGCTCGGGGTCTGGATCTGGAGGCTCGGGGTCTGGATCTGGAGGCTCGGGGTCTGGAGGATCGGGCTCTGGATGCGGCCGCTTTGGGGCCGATTGTGGCGGCTGTGACCGCTCTAGAGCTGACTGCGGTGGCGCTGGGGCTGACTGTGGCGGCGCTGGCGGCTGGGGCTCTGATCGCTCTGGTGCAGGCTGGTGCAGGCTGCGGCAGCTCTGGGGCAGACTGCGGCGGCTGCGGCCGCTCTAGTGACTCAGAGGCGCCGGGAACAGGGGACCCAGAGGCGCCCAGGAACAAGGGGACCCAGAGGCCCGGAACAGGGACCCAGAGGCCGGGAACAGGGGACCCAAGCAGCCGGGAACAGGGGGACCCAGAGCGCCGGGAACAGGGGACCCAGAGGCGCCGGGAACAGGGGACCCAGAAACTGGGGCCCTAGAGGAGACAGGAATTGGGGGCCCAGAGGAGTGATTATGGATTAGGGACAGACTAGCGATAGATGACTTCGTACAGGACTTCCCAGGAACAAACAGGCTTGGACAATCTACAGTGGAGGGCTTACTATGAGCTGGGAGACTTTGAGAGGGAAACCTGCTTTGAGACACTACACCAGAGGTCTGACTGCTTAGACACGAACTAGAGATGGATGGGTGACATTCTTGGGGAGGTAGGCCCTGGGACAGGGATTCAGCAACTTGACTACAACTACCAATCTGGGGTGAAGCCACTACGCTCAATTGAGAAGAGCCAAAGTTAACTTGACTAGGGCTGCATTGAGACTGCATATCTAAATTGCTAGGAGAACTACTTGCACCCTGTGCTAGACTAGAGGTATGACACATGGATCTGACTGACTAAAAACTCTCTTGGGAGCTAGAAGCATACAAATTCTGGAACGCATTACTGCTAGTGGGTTGGCTAGAAGCAGCTGTAGGCAAGGAAACGAGAGTAGCATAACCAGGGGTAAACGGACTTGAGAAATTTTGAGACTGTAGGGACACATCACCAAGAGTTCTATTACCTCCCTGTGTAGAAACCAACTGACACGAGCTTCCTGTCACTGGTGGTCTAGAACTGCCCATAATTGCTGCATGCTGGCTTTGGATCGCTAGATTGCTAACGCTCTGGCTGGTGAGTCTTCCCGCTGAAGACAAAAGCTCTGCATGTATACGGGACTTGCTGGCAGGCTGACTGGAAATACTACGTTGCTGTGAAGACCCACTGTGGAAACTACTCTTGGCTTGAGGGACCAAGCGACTAACACCTGTTGAAATAGTGCTAGAACTGCCCTGAGAGCTTGCAACACTAGTTTGCTGTGTGAAAACAGCCTGAGGTGAGATGGGTTTGAAACTCAGATGAGAGTTTACTGGAACTCGACTGAGAATGGGGCAAATGAACACTACACACACTACCTTCTCCCTGAGAGGACATAAACTGAGCTGATGTACTCCTCTGAGGCCCAATCAGTGAAGCTGGAGAGTGCTGGCTAAATAAACTTGGATTACTTGTGGACTGACTAGAAGCTAGCCGTGAGGAACTAAACTTGGAAGGAGATCCAGAAGGAAACTGGCTACGGGTACCTTGAGGCGGGACAAGACCACTGAAACCACTAAAGTCTTCCAAAACACGTTTCCTAGAGCTAACTTGAGATTGGACAAGGATACCCCTATAAGCACTACTTCCTCCCTGGTTAGATGCAAACTGACTGGAAGATCCCATTTGGGGTGACGCAGCAACGAGAGCAACTGGTCTATATAAACCCTGATAGTTCCTAGATTGGGTAAGAACATCTTGTGGTGAAGTTACTGCAACATTTACATACCTTGTAGCAGAAGCAACTTGAGCATAGGTACCTCGAGACTTGGGACGAGAGAGACTCCTATAACTACTTCCTGTCTGCACCGGGAAATAACTAGAAGTTGCAAACCTTGTCCTTGACTGACTTGGAGGGATGAATGGAGACACACTGGTGTCACTTGAGGGCTGACTAAACCCTTCCACAGGTGAAGAACTAAGCTTGCTAGGGGTCACTGAACTACGTGAATACAAGGTAGGGATCTCCTGAGATGACATGGGGAAGTAATTGGAAGGGGCGACCATATGAGCAGGGACTAGGTCTGGGAACTCTAGAGCGGAGTCCGGGGATTCTAGGGCAGAGTCTGGGAACTCCGGGGATTCTAGGGCAGAGTCTGGGAACTCCGGGGATTCTAGGGCAGAGTCTGGGAACTCCGGGGATTCTAGGGCAGAGTCTGGGAACTCCGGGGATTCTAGGGCAGAGTCTGGGAACTCCAGGGATTCTAGGGCAGAGTCTGGGAACTCCGGGGGATTCTAGGGCAGAGTCTGGGAACTCCGGGATTCTAGGGCAGAGTCTGGGAACTCCGGGGATTCTAGGGCAGAGTCTGGGAACTCCCGGGGATTCTAGGGCAGAGTCTGGGAACTCCGGGGATTCTAGGGCAGGAGTCTGGGAACTCCGGGGATTCTAGGGCAGAGTCTGGGAACTCCCGGGATTCTAGGGCAGAGTCTGGGAACTCCGGGATTCTAGGGCAGAGTCTGGGAACTCACGGGGATTCTAGGGCAGAGTCTGGGAACTCCGGGGATTCTAGGGCAGAGTCTGGGAACTCCGGGGGATTCTAGGGCAGAGTCTGGGAACTCCGGGGGATTCTAGGGCAGAGTCTGGGAACTCCGGGGATTCTAGGGCAGAGTCTGGGAACTCCGGGGATTCTAGGGCAGAGTCTGGGAACTCCGGGATTCTAGGGCAGAGTCTGGGAACTCCGGGGATTCTAGGGCAGAGTCTGGGAACTCCGGGGATTCTAGGGCAGAGTCTGGGAACTCCGGGGATTCTAGGGCAGAGTCTGGGAACTCCGGGGATTCTAGGGCAGAGTCTGGGAACTCCCGGGATTCTAGGGCAGAGTCTGGGAACTCCGGGGATTCTAGGGCAGAGTCTGGGAACTCCCGGGATTCTAGGCAGAGTCTGGGAACTCCGGGGATTCTAGGGCAGAGTCTGGGAACTCCGGGGGATTCTAGGGCAGAGTCTGGGAACTCCGGGGATTCTAGGGCAGAGTCTGGGAACTCCGGGGATTCTAGGGCAGAGTCTGGGAACTCCGGGGATTCTAGGGCAGAGTCTGGGAACTCCGGGGCGGCCCTCTTGGCCGGAACATAGGACTCTGGATCGGCCATCTTGGGCCATCTTGGATCGGCCGGGACAGGACTCGAGGCGGCCCGTCGGCGGGACAGGACTCGGGAGGCGGCCGTCTCCGGCCGGACAGGACTTCGGAGGCGGCCGCCTCGCCGGGACAGGACTCTCGAGGCGGCCGTCTCGGCCGGGGACCAGGACTCGGGCGGCCGTCTCGGCGGGACAGGACTTCGGGCGGCCGTCTCGGCCGGACAGGACTCTCGAGGCCGCCCGTCGAGCGAGACAGGACTCTCGAGGCGGCCGCCTCGGCCGGGACAGGACTCGGGCGGCCCGTCGGCGGGACAGGACTCGGGCGGCCGTCCTCGGCGGGACAGGACTCGGGGCGGCCGCCTCGGGCGGGACAGGACTCTCGAGGCGGCCGCGTCGGCCGGGACAGGACTCTAAGGGAAGGCCGCCCGGCAGGACAGGACTCGAGAAGCCGCCTCGGCCGGGCAGAGGCATCGGGGAGGCCGCCTCGGCCGGGCAGGGCTGCAGAGGCGGCCGTCTCGGCCGGGCAGAACTCGGGAGGCCGCCTCGGCGAGAGCAGAATGGGGAGGCCGCCTCGGCCGGTGGGCAGAACCTGGGGCGGCCGTCTCGGCAGCAACAGAGGCTGCCAGGCGGCCCGTCTCGGCGGGCAGAACACGAGGCGGCCGTCGGCCGGGCAGAAGGCTGAGGCGGCGCCGTCGGCCAGGCGGGCGGAGGGGCCGACACCCACAACTGGCCAACACCCAATCCATACTTGCCTCCAAGCTTCCAGAAGGGCCCCATCCAGACAGCTTGGCCCATGTCGCGTCGTTCAGCCCCCACAGGAACAGACGCCTCTGGTGGTCTTCGGGGAGCCCCGAGGCCATTCCGCAGACGGCGAAGCATAGGGTGTAGGCCTCGACCGATTCCTCCTCCTGACCCCGATAGAGGAAGGCTCTTGCGTGGGCGGCCTCCATCCTGGTGAGAGAGGGAAAAAGGGGAAAAAAAAAAACAAACAAAAAAAAAAACACACAAACACTGACGAGTAAATCCAAATCTTCACGCCTCGCTGAAGATCCTTGTTCAGTTTTTGGGTCCGGTATACTGTTTCGGTGCTGGGTAGAAGGATCAAAAACACCAGAGAGTACTTCTAAGTCAAGTTTACTGAAGCTTTTCAAAAGCACAGATCCGGTCAAGATAACAGGTACAAAGAACAAGGCTTGTCCAGAGAACAGGAATATCAAACAGAGACACAGGTAATCCAAAGAATGCCCACACACCCAGACTAACAACAACAATACCGGACAAAGAACTGAACAGAAAACAGGCTTTAAATAATACAGACAATGAAAGCTAAATTACATAAAACAGGTGCGGATGATAACAAACTAACTAGTGTAAACGGGATAACAAATACAAAACAGGTGTGCTGGTGCAAAGAACTATGGGAACTGAAGTCCAAACAAAAGGTGCCAGGGGAAAAAACGAAGTCCAAAGGGCGAAATCATAACATACAGTCAATGAAATAAATCATAAATAAATCAACTGCAGAACAACAATAACAATAAAATAAATACTGTGAATATACCATAATATAATATCATAATAGACTGATAATAGTAATATATGTATATTGCATACATGTATAATAATAATAATAACACATTAGAACTAGTAGGTTGGCATACTCGATTTTGAGAGAAAAACTGCAGTATAAACAAATTATCTCAGTTACTCAGTTATTTATTTTATAATAGAAAATATGACAAAAGCTGAAACTATTTCTGAAAGAATTGAAAAACTTTCTGAAGTCTCGACTCGCAGCTAATTAGTGCTATCGCTATTAATAATCTGACTCCTACTGCCATAGTGTCAACAAAATATTTTAATGACCAAATACAAACAAAAATAACTTTTTAGTCTTACATGTGAAAGAATTTCCTGAAAACTGTTGTAAATTGTGTGGCGGCTTGTACAGCCTCAAGCAGCACATGAAACAGGCATTTTTCTCCAGTCCAGTAATGAGAGTTATGGAAACGTTGACCTGACTAAGATGGCGACGGCGTTGACGTGCGATCCAGAGACCGATGTTGCGTCTAGTTATTATATATATATATATATATGTCTATGTTCCATATATATATCTGAGGTCGTTGCCGAAGTGCAGGGGCGGGACTTGTAGGGAAGCGGCTTGTGAGAAGAACGTGATTGGCTGTTTTCGCTTCCTAAAACTGACGCGTGCGGAAGAACCGAGAGGCGGAAGTGAGTCAAGCTGTTTTAAAGAACAAATCCAGAGAGCTTGTCACTCGTTTGCTGATTTAAACTGGAGTAGAATTTCGTCAGAGATTTTGACATCCCATACAGAATGGAGGTTAGCAGCAGCAGCAGCAGCAGCAGTTTATGTGATTGTTTATAAGTTCATCATTTATCAGGAGATTTATACGCAACGGCAAGGCAATGCGTGAAATACTGTAATGTTAGCATACTTCTAAAAACAAAGTTTTTACTAACTACATTAAGAGATTTGGTGTCATGGGGATGTTAAATGTTATTATTTAAAGCCAGCAGTGTCACTGTACATTTAATATGATAATACCTTCATACTGATTACCACATGCCATATTCACACGCAACGTGGCATTACGGTATGCTTTAAGAAATATCATGGTACAAACATGGAGAAAAGTCTGGAAAAACCATCTGATTGTCATGATAACACGGTTAACACGTTACATTCTCCTGCTTTTTGTGTCTTGTATAAAATCTGATTGATCAGACAGATCACGAATAACGATGAGCTACATAAGACATGTTGGCATGATTTTTACATTGGTGTTTGAAGTGTATTTTTCAAGGTTATTCATTGTGTTAAACAAGCACACCATCAGTCATCAGTGTTAGATTATAATGTTATTGTCTGTGACAGGAGACGACGATGACGTCACCGTCAGGGCAGGTCACAGGCAAAGCGAAAGTAAGATCAACCTTTAGTACCTCTGTAGGATGAACATTATGCTTTAGAAATGTGTTATTTCATTGATTTGTGGTTATTTTTATGTCTGTTTTTCTCTGTAAAGTTGGATACACTGTCCAAAGAAGATCTCATTAAGTTTGCAAAGAAACAAATGGTGGCAATGCAGAAGATGAAATCAAAATGTGCAGGTAACAAATAAAAACACAACCTTTCTGTTTGTTTTCTGGAAAGAGTTTGTCAGATACTGTGACAAGTATAAAATGGTTTGTGTTTTATAGATTTGGAGAAGGAGGTTGAAGTGCTGAGAGGTCCTGCAGATGACACAGTGATTCGGGTCTGTGCTCACTGATTGGAGAAGTTTACGCTTATAAAATCATATGGACATCAAAGAAAAAGGAATTTCTATGAGTTCTTGTCATGATTCAGACCATTAGACATCTCTGGAAACACTGGAAACTGGTTAAAATTGGTTGTATAATTTAGGCAACCTGTTAAATGCTCCTCGTCTGTAAGCTTTACAAAAATGTAGCTGTACACCCTTTAACTGTTTATGGCTGCTGTAGAAGCACTTTGTGGTTTAATAGGTGATTGATATAATTAGATTGATTATATTCATATATATTACTGTAAGTGGGTAGTTGACAAATAAATGAGGCCTATTAAAGATGAATCTCTTTCATCCTATTTTTAACTTTAACAATGAGGATAAATCTCTCTCATGCTGTTTGAATAATTTTCTACATTTTAATTTTCATTTATATTTAGTCATTTAGCAGAAGCAACATAGAAGCAATCAAACAACAAAAGAGCCTTAAACTAACCTAACAGAGTATTCGTAACATGGTTTTAGGAATGCTGTTCTGATGGTTGTTTAAATGATAGTTTTTCTGTTTGTGTCTGAAATCTATCTAGTGTTGTGATGAATGAAATGTGCACTCATCCATTGTGTTGATTTGAGCAGGAGTTGACTGAGAGAATGGACGCTGTACTGCTGGAGAAAGCCGAGACTCATCAGATCTTAACATCACTGCGCAAAGAACATGAAGAGCTCCAGAGACGAGCACAGGTGAAGAATTAAAGGGCTCATATTATGCCCTTTTGCAAAGTCCTTATGTTGTTTTTGAGGTGTAGTAAAACAGGTTTTCATGTTTAACAGGTTTTCATGCAAAAAAAAAAACAAACAAACATTATTTTTCCTCATATTTGACATTATTAAAGCCCCAATCTCCTGAGCTCTGCTCTGAGAAATATGTACACAGAACAGCTTTTACAGCGGATGATAACGTTCTAGAAGGGATTTTTAGGGCATGTCAGTGATGGTTACAGACTGTCATTTATCTTTAAATAAGTGAAGCTGAATCTTTATCATCAGAACTAACAGCAGTAATCAGAGGCGGACAGAAGTGAAAGTGAGCACTGCTTTATTTAAGCGTTTCCTTTCGATCAACAAGACCACGCCCCCACGTTCTTCATATTCTAGGGTTAGTGATATAGTAAACCCAGGAAGTAAAGGGGTTGTAGCTCCATCCAGTCGTTTTCTGTAGTCCTTAAAAAGGTTCAGGTATTAGGTACAGTGTCCAGTTTCTTGCAGGACAAGTTGTTCACATCTGAACGGTACAGTGAGGTGACTATGGGTGATTTGCATAGATGTATCTTGTTTCAGATGTCATTAAAGTTTATAGTACACCTCTGATGATCACGTGTTAACACAGCTAAAATGTATTTTAGGAAACAATGGAGAGGTTGGCGGCGCTTCATGAGGAACTGGATGCAAAGGCTAAAGAGTGCGCAGACCTGCAAACGCTCAACACTGAACTCAAATCGAACTTTCATACCACCTGTCATGGACATGAGTCCAAGATATCTCTACTTCAGAAAGAACTGGATGAAAGCAAGCAACGGTCGGCAGCTGAGATTGACTCTCATCAGATGAGTCTCACAGAATCACAGCAGGAGATCGAGAACCTACAGCAGGAGCTGGAGAGACTGAACAAACAGTATGAAGATGATGTGAGAGATATGGAAGAACAGCTGGAGGTGAACGCTTTAGACTTTGAGAAGGAGAGGGAACGTCTGCTCTTGCTTCACAAAGAGTTATCAGAGCAGCTGGCGTTAAAGGAGGGATTCCTTCAAGACGTTCAAGAAGAAGAAGAGGATGCCAGTAGAGTCGTACAGAATGATTCAGCTAAGACTCTGGATTTAGCAGCATCGAATGATTCAAGCGATGAAGCCGCCATGATGAAATTGACACTGGAAGATTTGCGGTCACAGAACGTCATGCTTCAGGAGGAACTTACCTTTCTTAGAAATGTTAAACTGCAGCTGGAGTCTGAGCTCAAGCAGGTAAAAGATGAGTTCACTGTGGAAAAGGAAGAACTGGAGTTCAGAATTAATGAGCTTCAGATGAACAAAGATGATGGTGAGATATCTTTAGTCAAGACAAGTAAGAGGTTCAGTATCTCTGTAGGTGAACAACAAGATCATTATCATCGTCATCATCCGAGAGTCCAAACCGTACAAGAATCCAACAACGAAGAACGGAAGGAGCTGGAAACCAGTGCTGGACATCAGGAAGACATTCAACACTGCAGAAGGCTCTCTGATGACAAGAGCACATCTCCTTCCCCAACAAAGCAAGCGGTGAATCTCGGAGAGAAAGCAGAACACTTCATCAAGCAATATCAAACCAAGATGAGACAGACTGAAGCATTTGTTCAGAACCTACAGGAGAAACTTCACAGCATCTTTCATGAGAGAGACCGTTTGTTAGAGAAACTTAGAAATGCTGAAGAAACGTCAGAGCTGAAATTGGATGATCTGAATTTGTGCTTTGAAGACTTTAGGAGGGAAAATAAAGAAATCCTATTGCAACTGCAACACAATGAGACTCTTGTCCTGAAGTTCATCGACCGCGTGCAGATGGATGACATGGAGAATCAACAGCATATAAAGACACTTGAGGAAGACGTTTCTGCTCTTCGATCAGGAGAGGAAGAGTGCATTAAACGTCTCAGATCTCAGATCTCGTGTCTGTCAGAAGAGAGAGAAGCCCTTCAGAGGAACGCAGATATTAGTCAACAACAGCTTTCTGAAGCTCAGAGTCGCATTATTATAATCCTCAAGCAGAATTATTCTGAGACTGACGTCGATGAAACGTCAGACATCTCGACATTAATAAACTTTTTCTTGACTAAATCTGAGATGGAGAAAAGCATCTTAAGCCAGCAGTTTGATGAAAGAGCCCAGGGGTTTGCCATTGACCTGGAGACTATGAGGAGGTCGAGCGAGGAACAGACGTTTGAGCTTCAGAAACATCTCGAGGATGTCATGCGAGAGAAAGACCTGCTGAAGGCAAGTTTAGATGACGTGGTGTTAGACACGGAAGGATTGCAGAAAGATCTGAGTGAAATTCAAGCCATGAATGAAAAGCTGAGGAGTGAAAACCAGGCCCTGCTGACTAAGCTTACTGACCTGAGCTGGAGTTTAGAGGACAGAAGACATGAAGAACATACAGATAAAGAAGAAAGTGACGCAACACATCTCCAGCAGAGTCTTGCTGAAAAAGATGCTCTCATATCACAGCTGAAAGAAGAAATTGGCCACTTACAGGTAACTTCAGTCTAAAGCATTTTTTTAAATTTGGTGACTCACATGATGGAAGTAAGCAGGAGCAGGTGATTGTGAGGAGGATGATGGTTGTTTAGGTTTGCTGGAGCCAATCTTCTGTATTTTTCATTCAAGATAATGTCTGTATGATCAAACCTTATTTTACCTGATATCACATGACCTTCAAACACTGTCTGCTTGTTAAGTGGTAATGTAAAGTATAACTGTTTCCCTATTCAATCCTTCACTCTCTTCAAGTGGCGTTACTGTTTAAACAGCTGTTTATTCATATCACACATTTAAGATAAACTTTCATAAACTCACAGTCTACGGTCTCCAGACCCTCAGAACAATATTTAAATCATTTATAACAAAATAAATCCATCTGTATGGTTATTTGTTATGGAGATAAAAGTTAGGATTGTGACTTTTCAGTAGTTGAGCATTATTCGTTGTTTGTCTTGGGCATGTGATCTTTCAACGTATCTCAAAAAAGAAAACGTGTTATATGTGGATGAAAGTCGGCGCAATCTCCTCTTTTTTTCAAGTCATTAATTAAATTCACAGAAGAGCAAATGAACTCTTTGCAATCTTCTTTAATAAAAAGTGCAAAAAAGTGCAAAATTAAAATCCACAAACGTTTCTGTCGACTTTTTTTCATTGTTTATTAAAGAAGATTGCTAGTATCTTGGCCTGTAATTCTTTTTGGTAACATAGTGAACATATTTCAAGAATTAAGTTCTTTTGCTCTTTGGTGGATTTGATATTTCTGTATATAACATAATATAATATATTTAAAAGTATTCATGTGCTCTTTATAATTTATTACCACTCCTGTTAGGCTACTCTGATTATTTGTCAGTTCATTTTTGATGTTGTGTATGCTGTTGTGCTGCAGGTTTAACTATATGCAAAATATCATATACAAATGAAATCAATTGTTACATTTCCTGTAATGTTAAATAACCTATTTTTCTGACCTTTATTTTTTTAGATGTGCAAAGAGACATCAGTTTCTAATGAAGAAATGAATGAGTTATCTCATAAAATAGGTATCTGCACCTATAATATCAGTCAGAACATTTGTTTCTGTTTGTTTTCACAAATAAATGTTTGGTTTTCAAACAACATATGTATTTACCTATTCTTTAATTGGATTCTTCTGTTGTATAGAAAGTCTAGAGAAAGAAATGAAAGTAAAAGACGAGCGGATGAATAAACTCAAAGCTGTGGCTGTGAAAGCCAAGAAGGAGCTCGACAATAGCAAGAAAGAGGTGTGTTTTTTTTTTACAATCACACACACACACACACCTGTACTCACACACACACACACACCTGTACACACACACACACACACACATTTTTGTACACACACACATTAATTTGTACACACACACACATACTCTGTAATTTTACACACACACACATTACACTTGTAATTTCATATTAATTTGTACACACATATTACACACTCCTTGTAACACACACACACACACATTATTAATTTGTAATTTCATACACACATTATTAATTTGTGTATTTTACACACACACACACACACACACACATTAATTTGTATTTCATTTACACACACATGTACACACATTAATACATTTCTACACATTAATTTTGTATTCTACACACACACATTTTTATACATACACACACAATTTGTAATTACACATTACACATTTCATACACACACAATTTGTACACACACACATACATACATATTTGTATACACACACATACAATTTGTATTTTATTTTACAATATTTACACATTCTGTACACACACACATTTGTAATTTTTTACACACACACAATTTGTAACATACATTAATTTGTAATTTCATTATTACACACATTAATTTGTATTTCACATTACACATTTACACTCTTAGTATTTCATACACATTATTAATTTGTATTTCATATTATTATTAATTTGTAACATACACACACATTATTAATTTGTATTTTTACATTACACAATTTGTATTTCACACATTACACATATTATTAATAATTTGTATTTCACATTAATTTGTATTTACACATTAATATTTGTAATTTACACATTACACATTATTATTACACACACATATTAATTTGTATTTTACACATACTTACATTGCACACATTAATTTGTATTTTTACATTAATATTATTACATTACACATTATTAATTTGTATTTCATATTACCTAGCTTACATATAATTTGTAATTTACATATCATACATTAATTTATTACACATTAATTACCTTGTATTTCACACACATTATTATTACACACACATTATTACACAATTTGTATTTAATTTAATTACACACACACACATTAATATTAATATTAATTTGTATTTCATATTATTATTACACACACACATTATTATTATTATTAATTTGTATTTCACATTATTAACATACATTAATTAATTTGTATTTTACATTACACACATACACACACACATATTATTATTATTATTAGCTATTACATATTAATACACACATATTATTACATTAATTTGTAATTTCACATTAATATTTCATATTAACATTTGTATTTCACATTATTATTACATTAATTTGTAATTTCACATTACATTACATTATTATTATTTTACATTATAATTTGTATTTATACACACACATACACATATTACACACTCATTTGTATTTTTATTATTATTACACATTATTAATTTGTATATTATTATTATTACTTTTGTATTTACACACACATTTATTATTATTTCATTATTATTACTTTTAGGGGAATTTCATATTACATACACACTATTATTTGTATTTCTTTATTACATATTATTACACATATTAATTTGTAATTTTACATTATTATATTACACAATTTGTATTTCATATTACACATACATTAATTTTAATTTTACACACATTTCATAATTTGTAATTTATTACACATACATTACACACACACACATATTTGTGTATTTTCACATATACACACATTATTATTAATTTGTGGGGATTTCATTTTACATTAATAATTTTGTATTATTACACAATTTTGTATTTTTACTTCTTTTACATACATATTACATTATTACACATTTGTATTTACATATATACATTACACATATTACATACATATTATTATTATTAATTTGTAATATATTTACATATATTATTATTTTGTAATTTACAGGTTTCATATATTATTACATACACACACATACATTTTGTACATTACATTACATTATTATTATTACATTGTATTTCATACACATTACATTACACACATACATATATTACTTGCTAATATAATTAATATTTTACACACACACATATTATTAATTTGTATTACATATTACTTGTATTTCATTACATACACATATTACACATATAGATACACACACACACATTTTTACATTAATTAGGGGTTTAATACATACTTATTACATTTAGTATTACATATTACACATATCATACATAATTTGTAATATTACACACTCTGTACACACATTAATTTGTATTACATACATTTCATACATACATTACACATATTAATTATTACATATTAGACACACACACATTATTATTTGTATTATTACTATTATTACACACACATACACATACATTATTATTATTATTAGATACATATATTATCACATTAATACACATACACATATTACACATAATATTGTTAGATACACATATTCACTTGTATCACACACACATTACATACACATACACTACATGTATTTCACATTACATACACATATTAATTTATATTAGACATATTACACACACACAGACACACACATTATTAATTCACACTCTTGTAATTTACATACACACTTAATTTTATTATTATTATTAATTTAGATTTACATACATATTAATTTTACATATTATTATTATTATTTCATATTTATTAATTTGTATTTCATACACTTGTATTACACATTTTGTATTTATTTTACATTATACACATATTGTATTTCACATTATTATTACATATACATAATTTGTACTCTTTACATTACATTATACTCTTGTATTTATTATTATTATTACATTATTAATTTGTAATTTACACACATATCATATTAATTTGTATTTCACATTTTATTTCATACTTACATACATGTATTATTAATTTTGTATTTACACATTAATTTTAATTTTACATATTACACACACACATTATTATTAATTTGTATTTATTTAACATATTACTCATATTACATTACACATTTGTATTTCATATTACACACATATTAATTTTAATGTAATTTACATTATTAATTTTACACATATTATTATTTACACACACACAAGATATTAATATTAATTAAATTACACACATATTATACTTTGTATTTCATATTACATATAATTTTTATTATACATAATTACACACATTAATTTGTATTTCATATTATGCACACTCTTAGGCATTACATATTAATATTAATTTGTATTTTTTTACATTACATATTACAATTTGTAATTTCATATTTTACACACATTATTACACATATTAATTTGTATTTATATTACATATTATTATTACACACATAATTTGTATTTGCTTACTATATTCTTAGGGACATTCTGTATTACCTAGCTTTACACACAATTTGTATTTACACATTAATTTGTATTTCCATATTATTAATTTGTAATTTTTACATTACATATTACATATTATTATTACACATACATATGTATTATTACACATACTCTAATTTTTTTACATTATTAATTTTATTACATTTTTATTATTATTACATATTATTATATTATTAATACATTAATTTTGTAATTTCATAATACTTAATTTTAATTTCACACACACACTCTTACATTACAATTTGTATTCTTTTTTACACATACCTTGTATTCATACATTCTAAATTTACATAATTTGTAATTTCTTTACACACACATATTAATTTGTATTTTACATTACATATTTACACTTAGGATTTCATATTATTATTATTATTATTATTAATTTGTATCATAATTGTACATATTATAATTTTATTTTTCATACACAATTTTATTTTTTTACATTATTTTGTAATTTCATATTATTATTAATTTGTATACTTATTATTATTACATTTTAAATTTTACATATACAATTTGTATATATACATTACACTTGTATTTCTATATTACATAATTTTAGAATATTTTATTAATTTTTATTTCATTACATCTTGTATTTACATTATTTTGTATTTCATATAGATATATTTGTATTTACATTATTAATTTGTATTATTACAGACATACATACATACATACATATTCATTATTATTACACATATATATACTTCCATTTTACATTATTATTTCACATACATAAGACATGCATACACACATATTACACATAGCTTCTTTTTACATATTATAGATATTAATATTATTACTTCATATTAATACATAGATATTACTATTACATTATTATTATTACATTATTAGATTTATTATTATTATTAT
>CM032799.1:18682228-18692228 GCA_019155185.1 Beaufortia kweichowensis
TTATACAGACAGGGCTTGGATTCAGTGCACGTGTTGTGGATGACGTTTCGCACACAGCGTGGTGCCCGTCATGTTTAGGACTGTTTTTGCATCGCCAGAAGCCAACGGGGTTGCATGGTGTTTCGTGGTTGCTTAGAGGCTGATCGTATGCAAATGAATCGGCATCTCTAACATCACAAATCCAGCCGCTGCTCGATAAATCCCTTCGTTATTGATAACGACGATGTTTTGAGCTATAAAACTTGCAAGGATATATAAAGGAGACCAACACCTCTTATATGTCAGAGGATTAAGGGAAAGTTGAATCTCCACGCCACCCCCCCCCTTAAAAAAAAGCATTTCAAAATAAAGGTCCTGAGTTGTGTGATTCCACATTCACTTTTAATAGCCGGTCTTTTTTTAAGGTGCATAAGCTCAGATCAATGAAGTTTATCATTTCAGGATAAATTATCCTGAAACCGAATCATTGCAGGATTCAGATTAATCACTTTGAAAAAGAAATATAAAACCAGTATTAATTAAAAGAGAACAAGTTGACAAAAAGACTAAATTCAGTATTTGGTGATAATATAGCATAACGAGTGATTTATAAGCTTTGGTAGGCTGGTCATTTTTGAATGTTATAGGGTTTTAAACACTGCACAAGTGTTAAATAAATTTGATCATTCTATTTAATCAGATGTTTATGAGTTAAGGCATCTTTTATAGGACCATCAGTCTGCAGTAAAAGATCTGGAAGAGCTTCAGGCTCAGCTGAGCAAACTCAAACATCAGCTTCAGCAAACAGCTCAGGAACTGGAGCAGCTAAGAAAGGCAAGATTAAATCCACCCCATCCTGACCCCCAACCTCTGACCCCACCCCTAATACACACCCCTTAACCTGAGCAGACCCCACCCTAATCCACCCCAACCTGAGAACCAAACTCCAGACCTTTCTCACCCCACCAACCAGATACTTAACAGTCCAGTCCTCACCCCACCCTAATCCAATCTCAGTCCTCACCCCACCCCTAATCCACCCTAGTCCCTTCTACACCCCACCCCCTAATCCACCCCAGTCCTCTCACCCCACCCTAATCCCACCCAGTCCCTCTCACCCCACCCCTAATCCACCCCAGTCCCTCCCACCACCCTGCACCCCCTAATCCACCCCAGTCCTCTCTCACCCCAATCCTAATCCAGTCCTATCACCTGCTCCTAATCCAAACTCAGTCCTCTCACCACCCCTAATCCACCCCAGTCCCTCTCACCCCACCCTCAATCCACCCCAGTCCTCTCACCCCCACCCCTAATCCACCCCAGTCCCCTTCCCCTAATCCACCCCAGTCCTCTCACCCCACCCCTAATCCACCCCAGTCCTCTCACCCCACCCCCTAATCCACCCCAGTCCCTCCCCCACCCCTAATCCACCTCCTAATCCACCCCCAGTCCTCTCTCACCCCACTCCCTAATCCAATTCCCACTCACCCCCACCCCTAATCCACCCAGTCCTCTCACCCCACCCCTAATCCACCCCAGTCCTCTCACAGACACCCTAATCACCACCCCAGTCCTCACTCAAGACCTCCCTAATCCACCCCAGTCCTCTCACCCCACCTAATCCACCCCAGTCCCTCTCACCCCACCCCTAATCCACCCCAGTCCTCTCACCCCACCCTAATCCCAGTCCCCACCCCACTCCTAATCCACCCAGTCCTCTCACCCCACCCCTAATCCACCCCAGTCCCTTTCACCCCACTCCTAATCCACCCCAGTCCTCTCACCCCACTCCTAATCCCACCCCAACCTGAGAACCAAACTCTCTCACCCCACTGGCAGATACTTAACCCTACCTCTCTCCCACCTCTAATCCACCCCAATTCCCTTCCCACACCACCCTAATCCACCCCAGGTAAAACCTTAACGGCACAAAACTGGTGTGTTTGTGCTACTCAACTTACTTATTAACTTATCTCAAGCAAAAAGTAGATTTACTGCATCACTACCACCAGCAGAGACACATTATTTTTGCGTTGCAACAAGACATTTAAGCACTTCCTTCTCCTCAAATGTTCATTCCTTATAATAAAACACTATAGTTGATATAAATCATTTGTTGTGATGTGTTGTGTTGTAGGATGCGCAGCAGAGCACATTGTTGGATATGGAGATGGCCGACTATGAAAAACTGGTCAAAGAACTCAATCACAAATTGTCAGAGAGAGACAGACAGATCGAACATCATCATGCACAAGAACAAACACAGAAAGAACGCAGAACAACTAACTAAACCCAGGAAATGGGTACGAGTGAAAAGTGTTTCATCTGTTCATGTTGGACCCGTGACGTCCTGGTTCTGACTTTGTGGTGTTTTCTCAGAGTCTCTGAAGGTTCTGCTGGATCAGACAGAGGAGAAAGCCTCCAAGATGAAACAACTGCTGGTCAAAACAAAAAAAGATCTTGGAGATGCAAAGCAAAAAGTGAGTCTCTTCAAAGATTACAGTCATTATATTCGTCTTTAAAACAGATACATACCGCTGTATACAGTCCATATTCACAAAGAAAGAACATGCTTATAGTTTAAAGCTACAATTCTATTTTCCAAACATAAACTGTCTTTACATCTCATCTAATCAAATGTATTTATGCAAACTTCTGCAAATAAGTTCATGTAGGGTTCATGCAAGGTGCTTAAAGGGGTCATATTATGCGTTTTCACTTTTTCAACTTTACTTAGTGTGTAATGTTGCAGTTTAAGGACTAAAAAAGATCTGCAGAGTTACAAAGCTTAAAGTTAATAGCAAAGGGAGATATTCTCTTTAACAGAAATCACTTTTTAAGAACTACAGAAAACGATGGAATGGATGGAATTACAACCCCTTCCTATATCATCTGAAGAACCTCCGCCCCAGAAAATATACAAAAGAGGAAGAGCTGTTGTAGTTGAGTGTTGTTGTCATGATGATGAAACACTGGGCTAAAGCAGTGTTCACTTTCACTTCTGTCCGCCTCTGATTACTGCTGTTAGTTCTGATGATAAAGATTCAGCTTCACTTATTCAAAGATAAATGACATGCCCTAAAAATCCCTTCTAGAACGTTATCATCTGTTCTGTGTAATACATGGATATGGTGTGAATGCCATACATCCATAGTAGGAAAAGAAAACGGCACAGGAGACGTGCTCTCGCCATAGTAGGATAAATGCTCATGCTCATGATCTCTGTTATGCCAGTCCATATGTGATCGTGAATTGATTGACTGATGAGGTGAAATTGACGCCATTATTACTGTTTTATGTCTGAGAGCTAAAGCTTGTGTTTATAAGGGACGGGACATTTCCTAGAACACGCTCTCTGAGCATGTGACCGAATCACAGCAGAATGAGAGACTAAAGCTTGCAGATAAACATGAAACCAGTTCTACTACACCCCAAAAATAACATGTAAATAACAATAATATGAGCCCTTTAAAGTGCTTACATGTAGCTTTTAAAAATTGTGGAAAACCTGAAAATTGTGTTGTTTTAGTTGAAAACGGCTTAAAATTCACCAAGTAATCTACATATGCAGTTTTCAGGCTAAAAATGTTTTGGAAAGTTTTCTGATTTATTTTAATGATATTTTAGACATTCTTTGCACTGCCGTTAATTCAGAAGTGGCCATTTGCCTGAAATGAAAAGTGACCAATCACAGGCCACAGAAAACACAATGGCGTCTCTGTGTTGCAGTGTAGTAACTTGTGACTGAAAAAGAAAGAAAAACTTGAATGCTTTTCAAATGTATTCACATTAGACATTGTGTCTATTGTATGAGTAAATAAACTGCAGACGTTCAGATCGTGTGGGTCGTGCTCGTGCGCTGCGCTCCCGCGGTGATTAAATGCACTCTCACGTGGAAACTTTTCTCACTCGTTTAACGGTTTCATTTCATGAGTAATTGTAAATGAACAAATTATGGATTGAATCCAACATCATTTTGTCATGTTTAACCCACTTAATTTTGTAAGAAGAAAGTTTAGTTCCCAACATGCTTTGTGTGAGACTAAATTTAGAAAGTTATTTCTGAAATTAAGTGCCGTTTACTGAGTTTTTCTGTGTTTAATGTTTATTTTTGAGCTTAGGCTGATGGAGGCGCTACAGCTGTGATTAAATGTGTAAAAGATTGACTGAATTAACCCAAGTCATTCTCCAACTTGCTCAACACGTATTTTCTAAAACAATACACAAAGAAATTTCTGTTAAATGTTGTAGTGATTCTGTGGGGAAAAGTATTATTTAAACACTGTTGCATTCTCCACCAAATGAAGTAAGAATTATAATGAGCTTTGCTCAAAGATAATAGTTCAAATATTCTCCACCATCCCCTCATGAGGAAATATTTCTTATTGATTATGATCGATTCTAAGTATTCGGATGAAATGCTTGATTTGGGGAAATACTGAATGATTAAGAGCATGTAGCGATCATCGACATGATTAGGGACTCTGGATTATGAGCATGAACTACAAACAACATCATGTGTGATATAAACAAGACTTTATTCACCAGACTAAAGAAATACTATCCTAACCTAAACACACACATGCATACAGTTTAGCATTAGAAGAAGTTGAAACAGAGAGAAATAAATAAAATATTTGATATTCAGCAGATCAACTGCCTGAACGAACCATCAGTTTCCTGTTTGTGTAGCACCTTTGTAAAAAGAATGAATGATGCTCTATGCATCCATTAATAAGTATGATACTTGCATGTCAGAAGGAAGTGTCCTGATGCAGTTTGTTGAGGCTCCGGTTGATCTTGGCTGAAAGTTGTAGCGATGAGAGAGAGAGAACCAGTCTGATGCAGAGGATCTTTAAGAGATGGAAAGACCTGACGGTGCAGTCTTCCTCTAGCTCATCATCAAAGGACACTTGGAAGGACCCAGTTGATGTGGAACAAGAAGGGTGATGCAGAAGAGCCCAAAAAGAGAAGAGAGTACAATGGTCTTTAAACTGTGATGACGTCACACCCTAAAGATATGAGTGATCCAATCAGAGCTTGTACTTAAAAAGGTATTTTACATATGGAAAGCTGATTGGAAAAGTCTAGTAACAGTGATATGAAAAGAGTTTTATAACCAATGATAATGCACACTGATGTCCAGGGAATCAAAAATGCAACTCATAGATAACAAACATGGTCTACATGTGATCATGATTAAACCAGTAATTGCAGAACATTCATTTCATCACCAGTTTGGATCAAAATGCAAGTAAAACATAAACAACTATGACATATTATATGGGAAAAAGAAGAAATAAGCATGTACAACGTCCTCCATTATACCATTTAAAAGAAAGTTCATGAAGAGAAAGTGAATCTCCCTTTGGGTCATTAAACAGTGTTATCTTGCAGCTGTAGTATGGGTTGCTATGGTCACCAGAGGTCTGTTTCAGCATCACCTCAGCACATAGCTTTACAGTGGGTGAAGGGATTTAGTTATAATTAAGAAATATATGTGTCTGATCTGTGTCATACACTACAATGTATTGGGTTTTTAACTTTCATCTGCTATCTACTCAATTCTATTGTGTCATTTTAAAGTAACTGAATTGATTTACATTTACTCAATTTTAAGCATAGTTGAATGTAATTAAAAATGAATGCTTGTATCAAATCGAGTAGATATCATTTTATATTTTTTATAAAACTCTTGATTTTCATTAAGTGGTGTCTGTATGAACCCTGAAATGAAACCATAGAAAATTGGACATTAAGTGAAGACCTGCAGCAAACTTTCAGGTCTTTTGAACATCATCAGATTATGTTCAGTATCAGTGAATTGTGCTGGATTACGTTCAGAATATTCAATGAAATGCTTGTGTTTATCAATGTAAAGAGGAGGAGTTGTCTTTCTAACATACACATACAGATCAAAAATGATATTGTCACAAAGAGAGACCATTTCAATGTTTTAAGGAACGGGTACCTGCGGGCTTCACAAACTCTTGCAGTTGATGTATTAAAGCTGACCGTTGATCTGAAAGGTGTTGTGTTTTCACGGCAGGAAGCAGAACAGATGATCATTCAGTCTTCTATGAGAGGAGAACTAGAAGCCCATCAACAGCAGCTGGAGGAATATAAGGTAATGCATTACAGTGATTCTCAAAGAAACGGTTTCATTTATAATGTTTAAAGATACGTGAGAAACAATGAGCACAGAGCTGTGGAAAACACCTGAGAGAACAGTAAACGGTTCAATCATTATTAATAAGCAAATGTTCTTCAAATATCCTGAAACTTAAAATATATTGAAATTGCCTTAAAACGTCTCTTCTCACAACAGTAGGGTTACTGCTGGAACCATTAACAGTAATGGTAGTTCTTGCAAAAACCTGTTGGATCCTTTAAGCACTTAAAATTCAGATCTGAAGTTCCTCAGAGAACGGTCCTTTGTAAAGGAAAAAGTGTCTCAAGGTCCTCCTGACGGTGAAGAACCTCAGATGGTTCCTCAAGAATCTCTTCATTTTGACAGTGCATGATGAAGGAATAAATGAGTGTGTGTGTTTCAGATTCAGTGCAGCGATCTTACGGCAGAGAAACATCGACTGGAAGAGCAGCTGAAGATGATGAATGATCAACAACAGAGAACGTCCAGCTCATATCAGCTGAAAGTCAGCGCACTGAAGGATGAATGTAACGCCGCAAAGGTCTTGAATCTCTTTCAGATCTCACTGTACGATGACTGTATGTTCATCTGGCTCGCTGCTTTAATTGAACAGAATTCTGCCCGTGTTTCGTTCATTCATGACAGTTTTCTGATGTGCTGTCGTTTGGTTGTAGGCTGATCTCGCTGCGACCGTGTCAGAGTTTGAGAGTTACAAGGTTCGAGTGCATAATGTGCTGAAGCAACAGAAACACAAGAGCTCACAGCAGACTGATGAAGATGCTCTCAAACACCACAGGTGATGTGTCTGTCTGTTATACAACAACACTACATTTCTCTAATGAAAATCACCTTTACGTGTCATGTTGTCACTTCATTTTACTGAAAGAAGACCTGCTGTGAGCATGTGTTATATCTGATGGGGAATCGAATGGTTTGTGCACACATGTGGTGTACGTGCAGCGTATACTGTAATATAGTTCATCTGAGTGGACTGCTGCGCTTATACTGTAATACTGAATGCAGTCTAAACGTTAAAAATAAACATTGCCTTATCAACCTGTATATGTATGCGTGTAATGCAAAAGAAGATATTTTGAGAAATATCTCAGTGGTTATGTGTTTATACAGTCAGTGGAGGTCGACGTTCTTTAAAATATCTTCTTTTGTGTTCGAAAGAAAGAAAGAAAGTCATACAGGTTTGAAATGACATAAAAGTGAATTTCAATGATGAAATGATGGTTATTTTTAGGTGAAGCCTGGGACACATGGGCTCTGTCGGGTCATAGTCCAGGTCTTTAGTCAGTTTAGGTTTTTTGTTGGGGGTGTTAGCACTAGTATATTCCTGCAGGAATGGATTGTTATATTAATGGGCAAGTCTGTGAGTGAGATCGTTCTGATATACGGCTGTATATGAAAACTTGTATATTCATTGTATCAAAAGTAAAATCCCAATACAGGCCGTGTTTATATCAGTCTTTATATCTTTTAGGTTGTTGCCGTGTTTTCCGTAAGTGGTAATGAATGTTCAATGTTTTGAAGTTGATGGTCTCGATACAATAAATAGATTTGAATAGTCTCAGTGAGTGTTTTTACACTTGGACTTGGACTCAGATGTGTTGTTTTGTGTTTGTGAGCAGAGAGCAGATGGACGGTGTGCTGGAAAGCTCTGCGCGGCCGCTGGAGGCGCAGCAGAACCTTCGGTCCAAAGCAGCAGAACTGCAGCAGCTGCACGCGAAACACGACAGCTGCTGGAACGACACAACAAAATCCTGCAGGAGAGCGTCAGTAAAGAGGCTGACCTCCGTGAGAGGTACCGACGATCGAGTTTCAGTCAGACGTCTGTCTGCAGAGCTCCGTGTGTTCATCTAACACGACATGAATGACAATGATTGTAAATGAATAAAGTCGTTTAGGGTTTTACATCTCAGCTGCTTCCATGAGACTCTCGTTTGCGTTTCAGACTGTTGGACGCTGCAGTCTGAGAAGGCGTCTACGCTGAAATCTGAGCATGCGCTGGTGTCGTCTCACCTGAGCGCTCAAACCGGCCCTTCGCACCAGCTTTCGTGAACAAGTGCGTCACCTGCAGGACGAGCACTGCGTTACGCTGGAGACGCTGCAGCGGCAGATCAGTCGGCTGGAGATGCAGCTGTTTCACATGCAGAGAGAGGCCGGCTCCAGCGGTGAGGATTTCACAGGGAACACCATTATCAAGAATGAATGCAAATACATTTTCCTCATTTTAAGTACTCGTCACTCTCACTGCACTATGTTTGGACTGTTATTTACTCTCATGTCCTTTTAAAGACTTCTGATTTGGAGAATGTCCACACAATGAGAGCAAAGGCATTTGTGTGCTTTACTTCATGTGCTCTTTGTGTGACATACAGTGGGGCAAAAAAGTCATTTTCATCATAGGTACACTTCAACTATGAGAGACAAAATGAGAAAAAAAATCCAGAAATTCACATTGTAGGATTTTTAATGAATTAATTGGTAAATTCCTCGGTAAAATAAGTATTTGGTCACCTACAAAAAAGCAAGATTTCTGGCTCTCACAGACCTGTAACTTCTTCTTTAAGAGGCTCCTCTGTCCTCCACTCGTTACCTGTATATTATCGGCACCTGTTTGAACTAGTTATCCGGTATAGAAGACACCCGTCCACAACCTCAAACAGTCAGACTCAAACTCCACTATGGCCAAGACCAAAGAGCTGTCAAAGGACACTAGAAACAATATTGTAGACCTGCACCAGGCTGGGAAGACCGAGATCTGCAATAGGTAAGCAGCTTGGTGTGAAGAAATCAACTGTGGGAGCAATTATTAGAAATGGAAGACATACAAGACCACTGATAATCTCCCTCGATCTGGGGCTCCCACGCAAGATCTCACCCCGTGGGGTCAAAATGATCACATGAGCGGTGAGCAAAAATCTCCAGAACACACGGGGGGACCTAGTGAATGACCTGCAGAGAGCTGGGACCAAAAATAACAAAGGCTACCATCAGTAGCGACTCGCCGCCAGGGATCCTGCAGTGCCAGACGTGTCCCCCTGCTTAAGCCAGTACATGTCTGGGCCTGTCTGAAGTTTTTGGGTGATCCAGAAGAGGATTGGGAGAATGTCATATGGTCAGATGAAACCAAAATAGAACTTTTTGGTAAAAACTCAACTTGTCGTGTTTGGAGGAGAAAAGAATGCTGAGTTGCATCCAAAGAACACTATACCTACTGTATGAAGCATGGGGCTGGAAACATCATGCTGGGGCTGTTTTTCTGCAAAGGGACCAGGACATCTGATCCGTGTAAAGGAAAGAAATGAATGGGGCCATGTATCGTGAGATTTGAAAACCTCCTTCCATCAGCAAGAGCATTGAAGATGAAACGTGGCTGGGTCTTTCAGCATGACAATGATCCCAAACACACCTCCCGGGCAATGAAGGAGTGGCTCCGTAAGAAGCATTTCAAGGTCCTGGAGTGGCCTAGCCAGTCTCCAGATCTCAACCCCATAGAAAATCTGTATTTGCAGCGACAGCCCCAAAACATCACTGCTCTAGAGGAGATCTGCATGGAGGAATGGGCCAAACTACCAGCAACAGCACTGTGTAAAAACCTTGTGGAGACTTACAGAAATCGTTTGACCTCTGTCATTGCCAACAAAGGGTATATAACAAAGTATTGAGATGAACTTTTGTTATTGACCAAATACTTATTTTCCACCATAATTTGCAAATAAATTCTTTAAAAATCAATTTCTGGATTTTTTTTCTCATTTTGTCTCTCATAGTTGAAGTGTACCTATGATGAAAATGACAGGCCTCTCTCATCTTTTTAAGTGGGAGAACTTGCACAGTGGTGGCTGACTAAATACTTTT
>CM032799.1:18697228-18722093 GCA_019155185.1 Beaufortia kweichowensis
TATTTCTGTATTCATCACAGCGCCGAATAACCATAAAATACGTCCACAATAAACGTGTTTTGACATGAATATATTAAAGCCAGTAACACTCCTACTCTGTCTGAGATCTTCATTTGTGCTTTATAGCAAATCAGACTAATAAAACTTTAATGGGAACGGAAGTCAAGTTTTGCTCGTGTCATGTAAACATGTTACTGTTAGTGGAGCCTAAAAGAGATATTTGAACTCCTCTAGCACTACCGTAAATTCAGCTTTGTCAAGAAAGCCGCTTGAAAGATGCTTGTTTTCCAAATCCAGGTAGAGCACAGCGTTTGGCTGTCATCTTATTTCTATCACAAGCCACTCGTTCCTCCGCTCTGGTCTGGTATTAACATTGAGTGACATGGCAAATGAGGCACGCAAGTCAGCATTTTACCACTTCCGGTTCCATCGCTCCAAAGTCAATGGGATTTTTAAATGGGTTTTTGGTTAAATGCCTGAAATAAGGTCTACGGTTAACAAAAACTCTAAATATGTTCACGTTTTATTCTACGACATAAAACCAGTAATGACCCGTTTTTTTTGTGGCGAATTGACAAATGGTGTGCAAATACAGTGCACAATCAAACATAATACAATAAAACATCATCTTTAAAGTTTATTTAGGGCACAATTATAAAGCATTTTCAAGCAAGTTTGACAAAGCTTGGTGGTGGTGATGACGTTGACCGTGGTGTAGTCCGTTTACAGTATACAGTTAGCTTTTTATATCTGACGATTGTGTTTAGGCTTCAAATTGTATAAATGTTGTGTTATCTTGTAAAGATTATCTTGCTAGACCAAACGTGTAAGTGTCATAACCCTTTTTGCGAATTTCCAAAAGTCTATGGGAAAAATACATGGGCTTTTGGAGGAGGGAACCAGTGCGAAGTTCCGGGTTGGCCTACAAACTTAGGTCATCTCTGGACCACTGCCGGATGTGCCACTCATGTGCTAATGGCTTCCGTGCGTCAGATGCCGTGTCACTTAATGTTAATACTCTCTCTCCTGATGAGAGCTGCTCGTCTGAACAACAGTGGGCGGAGCCAACAAAGACATGGAGTTCAGCTGTTGTCAGCTCGGGAAGGGTTTTTGAAAAAGTATCGGCACCTGTAATAGAACATGATATTTGTTAAAGCTTTACATTTTTCCATTACCTGCTGTGCCTGTCCTCTTCTGTTTTTGTGACAGAGGTGTTTACTTAAGAAGCTAAAATGACATAAGAAATTTAGTCTTGTCTTCTTTCCTTTGAGCTTTCCTGTAGCTCAGTTGGTGTTAACACTGAGGTCAAGGTTCAATCCAGGGATTACACATACTCTGAAAAAAGCATTACAGTATTATTCACTGTAAATCACTTTGGATAAAAGCATCTACCAAATGGATAAGATAAGAATAAGAAACAAGAAAAAAGCTATGTAAGAGCATGATTTTCTCCAGTATGGATGGGTGATGCTCAGATTCTAAAGCTGAAACACTGATTACTGTAAACCTTGTGTGTTCTGTTGATTATTCTGAAACTTTTGTATTTTGTATTAAATTTATGACACTTCCTAAATATATAAAGTATTGATAAAGTTTTTCATTAAACTGACTGTCAGACAATAGACTATATAATATAAATATAGACAAGCTGCTTTTAATTCTGGAGCGTTTGGCATTATTAATCTTGTTCATACATATAGTTATTATCTATAGTGTGACAGGCCTTTAGATATGTATGTAATTGATGTTTGGCCTTTTATCATTACGTTTCATGACTCAGTGTGTGTGAGAGAGGTAAAATAAATGTTGCCTTCAGCCCAGCAGACAGAGACTCTGATAGCAGCTGCATCTCCCTGAGCACAGACTCTCAATGACACACGTGTGTGTGTGTGTGTCTGTCTGTGTGTCTGTCTGTGTGTGTGTGTGTGTGTGTGTCTGTCTGTGTGTGTGTGTGTGTCTGTGTGTGTGTGTGTGTGTGTGTGTGTGTGTGTGTGTGTGTGTGTGTCTGTCTGTGTGTGTGTGTGTGTGTGTGTGTGTAGTGTGTGTGTGTGTGTGTCTGTGTGTGTGTGTGTGTGTCTGTGTGTGTGTGTGTCTGTGTGTGTGTGTGTGTGTGTGTGTGTGTCTGTGTGTGTGTGTGTCTGTGTGTGTGTGTGTGTGTGTGTGTGTATTCTGTCTGTCTGTGTGTGTGTGTGTCACTGTCTGTCTGTGTGTGTGTGTGTGTGTGTGTGTGTGTGTGTCTGTGTGTGTGTGTGTGTGTGTGTGTGTGTGTGTGTGTGTGTGTGTGTGTGTGTCTGTGTGTGTGTGTGTGTGTGTGTGTGTCTGTGTGTGTGTGTGTGCGTGTGTGTCTGTGTGTGTGTGTGTGTGTGTGTGTGTGTGTCTGTGTGCATGTGTGTGTGTGTGTGTGTGTGTGTGTGTGTTCTTACTGTCCTTTCCAGGTGTCACTTACCCAACTATAGGTACACACAAACTCTCTTCAGGCACATGTACAGCAACTCAATTGACATTCAGTTCTGTTCCAAATACAGATTATTTACAGATGTGACCAGAAACAAATCTCCTCTAAAATCTGTACAAATACATAAAGTATTGTGTTAACATTTGTTAATGCAAAAACAAACATGAACTGTCAATTAGCAATACTTTTCCAGCATATATATATATATATATATATATATATATATATATATATATATATATATATATATATATATATATTCCAATATTATAAATTGAGAATTGGTAAATGTATTGTGAACAGATCTGGGTTGTGTATCTTGATTGCAGCATTACAAGATTAGTTTAGAAATTAACAAAATAAACCAATTAAGCTCATCAACTTTCTCCAAACTCATCAAGTTTAGATAAAAAGTGACATCAGCACCAAATATTAAACATGTTTAGAATAGTGAATACTCTCAGGGAAATAATTAGGCACAAATATAAATGATATAAAAACCAAATAAACATTGGTTGCACTAAAATATCAAGCTGCTGAAAAACTTATAATTACTACTGCTTTTCTGTGACATGATTTACTTCTGCATTCCATTCTTTCAATGGACGTCTATGAGAGTGACAGAACTCTTTTCTTTATGGCTCTGGTATAAACTATAGTGTGTTCAATCCTATAGTAATGTAATATGATGTGTGTGTATGGTTGTGTGTAGTAAAATGTAACTATAGTAACAATGTTGATTTTTTGTTTTATTTGTAGTAAAACCTAGTCAGAACAAATGAACAATGATTGTCTTGTAGTAGCCCTAGTTTAACAATGATATTTGCAGTTTAACTATGGTAATACAAATGGTAATCAGTCCACTAAAAACACGTGGTACTACACTTGTAAAATCATGGTAAAATTTAAAATGTTTTTGGATAAAACATTGTCAGAAATGTCAGACTGACCCAGCACTCGAGTGATGCATACAGTATAATTAAAGCACAACTATCATATGCTTGTTCACTAAGTTTACAACAGCATTATGGAGGATAAATGTCAGCGTTACCTGTCAGCTGCTTTCGTGTTTTGAAGACTCCTTGGTCCACGGCTAATATAATGCTGAATAGGCTGTAAAGGAAACTCCATACATAAGTCTGCCAAAATCAAAATATTTGATTTTTTGTGTTTATTATTATTGCTAGAAAGTGACAACTGGTATAAAAGCATATTATTTATTTATAATAATGACATTAATAATAATACAAATAATAATAATAATAATTTACTATGAGAATTGAGGGCACTTTACACTTGTAGACAAAAAGGGCAGGGGCTCGATATACAGTTTTCCAGGTGGATTTAACTGAAAAGATATTAGCTTCTGTTTCTTTTCTCTCTTTGCAGTTTGAAGGCAGGAAATACTGTGAGCATGATTTTCATGTATGCTGTTTGCTCCCCTGCTGTCAGCAGTGTGGTGAGTTCACTGACACTTCAATAGCCTCATAGTTCATCTTATGGAATAAAGTCCACATCACACCCCTCCAGATCTCAATCCACATCACACCCCTCCAGATCTCAATCCCATCCACCCCTCTCACAGTCTCAATCCACCCCTCCTGATCTCAATCCACATCACACCCCTCCTGACCTCATTCCACATCACAAGCCTCCTGATCTCAATCCACATCACACCCCTCCTGACCTCATTCCACATCACACCCCTCCAGATCTCAATCCACACCCCTCCTGATCTCAATCCACATCACACCCCTCTGATCTCAATCCACCCCTCCTGACCTCATTCCACATCCCTAAGCCTCCAGATCTCAATCCACATCACACCCCTCCTGACCTCATTCCCACATAAAGCCCTCCTAGTCTCACTCCCACATCCCACCCCTCCCTGATCTCAGATCCACATCCCACCTCACTGATCTCAATCCACATCCACCCCTCACAGATCTCAATCCACATGCACACCCCTCCAGATCTCTCCACATCTGGCCATTTCCACATCCACCCACCCCTCCTGACCTCAATTCACATGCAAGCCTCCCTGATCTCAATCCACATCACACCCCTCCTGATCTCAATCCACATCCACCCCTCCAGACCTCATTCACATCCACACAGCCTCCTGATCTCATTTCCACATCCACCCCTCCTGATCTCAATCCACATCCACACCCCTCCTGATCTCAATCCACATCCCACACCCTCCTGATCTCAATCCCATCCACACCCTCCTGATCTCACTCCACATCCACACCCCTCCTGATCTCAATCCACACACACCCCTCCTGATCTCAATCCCACATCCCACACCTCCTGATCTCCGTCACATCCCACACCCCTCCTGATCTCAATCCACATCACACCCCTCCTGATCTCAATCCACATCCACACCCCTCCTGATCTCAATCCACATCCCACCCCTCCCTGATCTCAATCACATCCACACCCCTCCTGATCTCAATCCACATCCCCACACCTCACTGATGTCCTCACTCCACATCCTCTCCCACCTCTGATCTCAATCCACATCACACCCCTCCTGGCCTCATTCCACATCACAAGCCTCCTGATATCAATCCACATCCCATCACACCCCTCCCTGACCTCATTCCACATCCACACCCCTCCACAGTCTCAATCCACATCACACCCCTCCCTGGTCTTACTCCACACACACCCCTCCTGATCTCAATCCTCCCACATCCACAAGAGCCTCCTGATCTCCAATCCACACACCCCTCCTGATCTCAATCCATGCACCCCTCCAGTCTCCTCCACATCCTCCCTCCTGATCTCACTCCCATCCCACACACCCCTCCCTGATCTTACTCCATCACTCCCTCCTGAGTCTCACTCCACACACCCCTCCTGATCCTCTTCCACATCCCACAACCCTCCTGATCTCAATCCACATCACACCCCTCCTGATCTCCTCCCACATCCACACCCCTCCTGATCTTGCTCCACATCACACCTCCTGATCTCCTCCCATCATCACCCCTCCTGATCTTACTCCACATCCACACCCCTCCTGATCTTACTCACATCACTCCCTCCTGATCTCCTCCACATCCTCCCTCCCTGATCTCCTCACATCACTTCTCACTCCACATCCTCCCCTCCTGATCTCCTCCACATCTCTCCTCCTGAGTCATCACCTGGCCTAATACTGATATGTTTGTTGTAAAACATATATATATATATATCAGGTTAAATGTAAGTTAAATGTTTTACACACATGTATATCTAGGTGAGTTTGTTGCAAAAATCACAGGAGAGTTCATTACGGGGAGAGTGATAAAGGCATTGAACAACAGCTGGCACCCAAACTGTTTCTGCTGTGATATCTGTCATACGGTCCTAGCTGACGTGGGCTTTGTGAAGAATGCTGGCAGGTGAGTGGCTCTCTCCTCATGTCTGCAAGAGTAAACTTACCACGATGGACAAAATAAAATAACACTAGCATTACTGTTTATATACTAATGTATAACAAAAAATGTATTCAATACAATGTGTTCTACTGTTTTAAATCATTTTTAATAGACATCTGTGTTAACGTTCATGTCATAATGGTGAGAAAGCTCATGGTCTGGGAAAATACATCTGTCAGAGGTGTCACGCCATTATTGAAGATCTTCCTCTTATTTTCAAGAATGACCCTTACCACCCAGACCACTTCAGCTGCAACAACTGCGGGTAATCACAAACATAACAACATCTCATTCAAATGACACTTTCTGGGTAAAACTGTGAAAAAACTACAGTAATTTGGGGCATATAAACAGTTTTGTAAATTTAGTGTAATTTACGAGTTCCCTATGCAGTCAAAATCATTTCTTTGTCAGTAGAAATGACTAGTTTCACCAAGCTAGTTACTTGCACAACTCATCTGTGCGAGATCAATCCTAAAATTGTTTTAACATGTTCCTGCTGTGTTGTGACTTTCCTGTGAAGCTCAGTGTTGGGGATCAGGGATTGCACAAAATGTGCAGTATGAAATGCAATGTTAAGATAAAAGCGTCTGCACAATGCATAAATGTAAATGTGACAGTTTAGGCAGAATTCAGTTATTAGGTTTTTACTGTAATTTTATTGTGATTTGGACTGTATTTTTACCCTTCAAAAAGTAAAATATTTTACTGTGAAAGTACATTTATCATCTTGTTATTTTTACTGTAAATATATATAATTCATACATTGTACTTTAGTTAGTTTAGAGTACAGTTAAATGTCTTGTTAAATGTGTTTCACTGTATATATATATATATGAAGGTTTTACAAATCAACCAAATGACAAGTTTAACATTTTTTTCCTTTAGCATTACAACAAAACATGTTTTTGTTTAAATTTTGAACATAGTGTATATTTTGATTGTTGTAGGTGATTTCTAAACTTGCAGATATGGTTAAATACAGTACATGATAAATCTATTTAATGAAAACATTCTTTAGTTAAATCTGTATGTTGGATGTTTGTGCAGTAAGGAGCTGAGCGCTGGTGCAAGAGAACTGAAGGGTGAGCTCTATTGTCTCCCGTGTCATGATAAAATGGGCATTGCCCGATCTGTGGCATATGCAGAGAATGTCGAGGCGTGTGGTGAGCGCTATGGGCAAACAGTGGCATGTTGAGGTATTTCATCACACTTTACACAAAACAAAAATCCACACACACTGGTTTACTGTATTCATCTGTTAATAATAACTATTGAACACTAATAATGTTGCATGTGTGTTTGTCTGTTTGCAGCATTTTGTGTGTGTTAAATGTGAGAAACCATTTCTTGGTCATCAGCATTATGAACGCAGAGGGCTGGCGTACTGTGAGACCCACTACAACCAGGTACATAATTATTGTTAAAAAACACACAAATCAGGTTTTAAAACTCTACTTTATCTGTATCCACAGAAGTTCATATTAAATGTAGTTTGATTTCTTTTGGTTTTATCAATGGTATGTTTGACACAGATTTAAAAGACCAGAAATAGGAAAAATTATGTCATAATTATCATCATATTATTATAATTTACATTTAAATTACATTTAAATAACAAAATGTTACATTTTAGTCATATGTGAGAGAGAGACAGAGAGAGAGAGAGAGAGAGAGAGAGAGAGAGAGAGAGAGAGAGAGAGAGAGAGAGAGAGAGAGAGAGAGAGAGACAGAGAGAGACAGAGAGAGAGAGACAGAGAGAGACAGAGAGAGAGAGACAGAGAGATGGACTGTGAGCTGTGTGCTGTGATGGACTGTATGCTGCAGTAAAACCTTTCTGTTATTTCAGTTCAAATTGGCAAAGTGAGATAGAACTGTAATGTGCTCAACAGACCTGGAACTACTTCTAAATGCCTAAATGTAAATAGATGTGCATTAACTAAAAAATAATTTAGAAAAAGTACAACGTTCATCAGACAATCAGAATAAAGCATTCAGCGGCCCCATAAGTATAAATATAAATTACAGCGAAGTTACATCTCTGTCACACCATTTGTGTTATCAGAACAACACACAAAGTGCAGATTACAACCAAATTACACAGGTTACATTAAACATTTAAAAAAATAGTAAAACAATTAGTCAAGAAAATCCATTAGATTATTTTAAAGAGATATAGTTAATCCAAAAATGGATCATGTCATGTCAAACCTGTATCATTTTTCTTTCTTCATTAGAACACAGAAGAAGATATTTTGAAGAATGTTGATAATCAAACAATGTGACATTTACTTTGATTGTATGAACACAAAACCACTGAGACATTTCTCAATAACCCTCCTTTGTGATACACTGAAGAGTCATATACAGGATTAGAAACCACAACTTTGTAAACAAAAGACAGAGTTTAATGTTGATTTCAAATTGTTTTTCTTATAGCTCTTTGGAGACGTTTGTTATCGCTGCAATCGTGTCATTGAGGGACAAGGTGAGACTATGATTTAAGGTCTTTATTAAACGTCTTTGATAAAAAGTCAAATTCTCATGTCAGAATATGACAGAAACGCACATATACACTGTAAAACTCTCATGAATCACTTAAAAACAGCATCAATCAATCATGTCTTCTGAAAAGTCTCTAATGGGTTCAGTCATCTGTGTGTTTAACACTATAGAAATTTGGTAATAGAAAATATAGAAAATAGTTTTGGTTTGATTATGTTAATGTTTGGTAATGTTTTTACTGTAAATAGTTTTGAACGTGTGTGTCTAATTTAGAACACTGTTGTGTGTTTTGATTTGATTGTTTTTTGTAGACTTTTCATTTTTTTTATATTTGTGTGAAATGTTGTGTATATATGGTGATAGTAAGTGCGTTTCTTCTTGTCTTTAAGTTGTGTCTAAACGTTGAATAAAAGCCTGGTGTGTCCACTGCTTTACCTGCTCCACATGCAACTCAAAGCTGGCTGGCTCAGAAGTGTGTACTCTTGTTTCATACAAATAAATACATATCATCACATACATGAAACATTCAAAACATCTGTCGTTTATTTTGTTGTTCAGGGATAAGTTTGTGGAGATCGATCTGAAGCCCGTGTGTAAACGCTGCTATGAGCGAGTGCCAGAGGAAATGAAGAGACGCTTGGCCAAACGTGAAGCAGACTCCAAGGACAAGAGGAAAAAAATCCCCATCTGTCTCTAAACTGTCTGATGCTGTTTGTTTATTGCTCTGAAGTTTTCTTCTTCTTCCTCTTGAGATTTATTTTTCCCTCTTGTGTTCTTTTAATTTGACATCGATTTGTGAATCAAACATCATAATGTTATCATTGATTTTATTTATAGCTCACTCAAGGTATGATTTTTATCAATATTAAAACAATAAAACTTTTGTCAATTAAAACACAGTTTGTTTAAGTGAACTATTATTGAATGTGTACATTTTCAATCTGTTTTCTCTTTTGAACATATTAAATGTAAATGTATATTATCAAAAAAAGCCACACAGGTCATGCTTCTGGTTAGTTTTAGTGTTTTTTTTTATGTGAAACACAATATTTACTGTTTTAATATAAAAAAATATGTTTATATAAATCACTAATATTATTAATACAATTGTGTGGGAGTTTTGTTCATTAATTAATGTAACCTGTGGATTGTGAGGAACTGTAAAAGAAGTATAGATGCTTGGATGACTGGAATTATTAAATATAATAAAAAATGTTTACAGTAATATCAGAAACTTTTTTTTAACATTATTTACCCATCAAAATCATTTGTTCATGTGCCACTAACTTTCACATTGGCAGTTTCCAAATCTCTTAAGTTTAATGTGTAATTCATGTTAGATGAACTACAGTAGAAACAGAAAACATACATACAAAGAGAAACCACCAAAACCAGGAACCCACCCGAGCAAACTACTGTACAAAAGTAATAATATATATATATATATTTATTAAACCTCACAATGGGCAGTAAAGCACTAAAGGGCTTAAATACACAAGGGACTAAACAACAATAACAACAACAAAAAAACAGAGATCAGGGGAACATGAAAATGAAATAAGAGTCCAAAGACCACAACTGTGGAAATACATGACAATATAAAAACCCAACTTCATCTATGAGATTTAGTTCATTACATCAAGCTTAAATCTTTGTGCATTTTTAAGCAAATCTATTTGTTTGGTAACTGTTGGGTAAATGAAAAATATCCACTGTGAGGTGAAATCAGTTGAAGCGTTTCTCTCTCTGTATAATGGAAGTACACAGCATATGCGTCATTTAAAAAAAATATATGATATCAAACCTGTCCCTAGTCTTTTAGGGCATGAAAGGGCTTTTAATTTAGGGCTTTAAACTAAAATCCACCCTATTCAGCAATCAATCTGCAGCTCAGTGCCTTTCATTATAATTTTAATGATTTAAGTCTGCATTGTTTTATCCATTGAATTATTGAATTAGTTATTGAATTAATTTGAATGTTCTATACCTGTAAAAACATATGTCCCCCTCCTTTTGTTAATGCCTTTGTATGGGTAATTGTATAAAACATTTCCTTTTTTCATTTTTATTAACTTAACCAAATAAACAAAATAAATGCATTAAAATCCAAAACCAAATTAATTATTTATTAATATAAATAATTTAAAAAGAATATATAAATAATGTGAGAAAGTCCTTTCAAAGTCAAGGTCAACAAGGAAGAGGATCTATTAGCTATCTATTATCTTCTTCCCCTAAAGAAATGTTCTTCTGTGTGTAGTTCTTTAAGGTGTGTCATTGTTGTTGCTTTGGTTTCTGGCAAGTATGAAGTATATTAATGGAGGGTTATTTAATGGAGATCTTAGTGTGCTCCATCATGCTAGTTTTATGGTGACCTTAAAGACATTTTTTTATAAAATTAGCTATTCATGGGAATTTGTCACTGGTGTTATTGTGACTGGTGTGATGAAAATGCCAGAAAAAGCTGAGAAATTCAAGATAGAGATTCAAAAGATTAAAAAGTTATCCTTTATTATCCTTCATTATCCCAACATAGAACACGCTACACAAGTCCTCGCTCAAGACTTTTGTGCTATCTAGAGGTGTGTTTTCCAAAAGCATTGTTAGACAACTATGATCGCAAAGTTCCGTCATTACCAGCTTAAGAGTCTAAACGAACATTTGCAAAGAGCATGGCAAAGTTACGTGGTTTTATATGGTTAGGAGCATGAAGTATTGTTTGGGAAACACCCCAGACTGGACTATTGTAACGCTCTTCTGGTTGATCTTCCAGCATGTACAGTCAAACCTCTTCAGATGGACCACAATCATCTATAATAAACCTAAAGAAAGAGGGATGCAGGTCACACCGCTTTTTATCAAACTGCAATGGCTCCCAGGTGCCTCCCGGATCAAATTCAAGGCTATGCTCATAGCCTGCAAAACAACCATTGGCTTTGCACCCTAATATCTACACACACTAATCCAGATGCCTGCGTTCTGCCAGTGAACAGCGTGATGTGGTACCTCCCCCGCTGGTGGAATGACCTGGATATCAGTGCCAGGATTGCTGAGTCTTAAACCATCATCAAGGAGTCGGCTAAAGATAATATCATTAACTTCTGCTTTCTTTCCAATTCTCTATCTATTACTTCGAAACTTTCTATTCTATTCTTAAAAACCCTTCTTGGTTATGTACACTGCGCTTTGGGTTAACTTGATAGTACCTGGACTTTGTTGCTCTTTTGTTGTTTTAAATTGCTTCTTTTGTTTACCTCATTTGTAAGTCACTTAGGATAAAACCGTCTGTTAAATAACTAAATGTAAATGTATTGTGGTAACAATATCATCATGCCAAAAGAATTGAAGAGAACCAAAGAACTGAATTCAATTGTAACTTTCTTAACAGCTTTCAGTTTGTAAAAGCAAACTCATGCATTCATCATAAGATGAAGAATAGACTGTAATCCAGCACTGATATAAATATATGATATGATACATTTACATGTGTTGTTCATGTGAATCCACAGTTCTCACATGCATCTTACATACATACAATGTAATCTGGTAAACAATTAGATTAAGAACATCACTTTCGTTTTTATTTTTACATTGAACATTACTGTCGTTTTTATTTTTACATTGAACATTACTTTCGTTTTTATTTTTACATTAGAACATTACTTTCGTTTTTTATTTGTAAATTGAACATTACTGTCGTTTTTTATTTGTAAATTGAACATTACTGTCGTTTTTTTTTTTTAAATTGAACATTACTGTCGTTTTTATTTTTTAAATTGAACATTACTTTTCGTTTTTATTTTACATTGAACATTACTGTCGTTTTTATTTTTACATTGAACATTACTGTCTAGTTTTTATTTTACATTGAACATTACTGTCGTTTTTATTTTTACATTGAACATTACTGTCGTTTTTATTTTTTTACATTGAACATTACTTTCGTTTTTATTTTTACATTGAACATTACTGTCGTTTTTATTTTACATTGAACATTACTGTCGTTTTTATTTTTACATTGAACATTACTGTCGTTTTTATTTTTAAATTGAACATTACTTTCGTTTTATTTTTACATTGAACATTACTGTCGTTTTTATTTTTTACATTGAACATTACTGTCGGTTTTTATTTTTACATTGAACATTACTGTCGTTTTTTATTTTTACATTGAACATTACTGTCGTTTTTTATTTTTACATTGAACATTACTGTCGTTTTTTATTTTTACATTGAACATAACTTTCGTTTCACCTTTGCAGCATAACTTAAAGGTACGTCATAAGAAACGTCAGAATCGCGGTGACTCTACGAGCGTCATTTTACGCTGAAAAAGCAGATTCAAATCTGATTGGCCAGCGGGAGTCACGTGACTGCGCCATTTGCGGCGCTGAGGAGTCGTTGCGTGTTGTTCACGAGAGTTCAGCGGATTATGTTCACGGATATATTGACGTGTGTTTAAATGATCCGCATTGATCTCGAGAGATCATTCAGACAGCAGACATGAGGCGGAGTAAAGCTGATGTGGAGAGATATATTTCATCCGTCCAGAGCGCTTCACCCTCACAGAAAGAGGTGAGAGACCGGAAAACACACACACGGAAGCGCACAGGCCGCGCGGCGGCATATACCTGTATCAGTTCATTAATCTGAATCTGTATCGGTTTAATACTCTGAATCTGTAATCCAGTTTAATACTCTGAATCTGTATCAGTTTAATACTCTGGGTCTGTATCTGGACATTAGTCTGAATCTGTATCCAGTTTAATACTCTGAATCTGTATCAGTTTAATACTCTGAATCTGTATGCAGTTTAATACTCTAAATCTGTATCCAGTTTAATAGTCTGAATCTGTAATCAGTTTAATACTCTGAATCTGTATCAGTTTAATAGTCTGAATCTGTATCCAGTTTAATAGTCTGAATCTCTGTATCAGTTTAATATACTCTGAATGTGTATCAGTTTAATACTCTGAATCTGTATCAGTTTAATACTCTGAATCTGTATCAGTTTAATACTCTGAATCTGTATCAGTTTAATACTCTGAATCTGTATCAGTTTAATAGTCTGAATCTGTATCAGTTTAATACTCTGAATCTGTATCAGTTTAATAGTCTGAATCTGTATCCAGTTTAATAGTCTGAATCTGTATCAGTTTAATACTCTGAATCTGTATCCAGTTTAATAGTCTGAATCTGTATCCAGTTTAATAGTCTGAATCTGTAATGGAACAATACTCTGAATCTGTATCAGTTTAATAGTCTGAATCTGTATCATTTTTATAGTCTGAATCTGTATCAGTTTAATACTCTGAATCTGTGTTTATAGCGTAAAAGTAATTCAGTACTAGATGACAGAGAAATGTAATGCTGCTAGGAAGTAATATTGCAATATGTATTCATACGTTCTTGTAATAATTACTGTAATACAGTTATGTCATGAGATCCTAGATTCAGATAATGAAATCTGATCTGATTCAAAGGTTTATTATCATATTATAGTAATATTGTGTAGCTATTGATTCAAGCTGTTTTGTTGTTGTTTTCTTGCAGAGAGGCCAGTTAAAGGATTTTTGTTTGCAAAATTATGCTTTGGAAGCTAAAGTATGATCTTGCCAGAAGGTAATTTCTTTGCTTGTTGTTAACTGGTATTTCTTGATTGAGAGTTGGCATTTTTAACCCTCTCTCTCTCTCTCTCTCTCTCTCTCTCTCTCTCTCTCTCTCTCTCTCTCTCTCTCTCTCTCTCTCTCTCTCTCTCTCACACACACACACACACACACACAGAGTATGTTTCCAGAGTATTTAGCTAGTACAGCCAAAGGATCCTAAAGCTTTTCAAGTTTCTCGGGCAACTTTTTTGGCGTGATGGTGAGCCTAGACTAAGCTGTGGGATGTTACAAGGTATTTGAATACTATTGACATGTTTGCCTGGAAAAACTCTTATTGAAAGAATCTCATCTAAAATATGTTTTACTGCAGTACATTATAAAACCAAGTGCTGAAGTTAAATTCACAAGATCAAGATTCTGCACTTTCCAGTTTCATTCAGAGTTCAGGTTTTGTGTTGTTAGTATCATTATAAGTGGCTGTCTCTTCTCACTCTCTTGGAAATTGCTGTTAATATTTCATTTTGTATGTTTTAATCTTATGAGCTTTTTATGGACCTTTTATTAAGCGTTGATTGGATCTGAACCCAGGCTTGGCGAGATCACAATAGTTCTGAAAGTGGCGAGCTGCTGTGTAGTAAAGCCCAGAGCGTGACAGCCGAGCTGAATACTGGGTGCAGCTGCCAACCTTTGCCGGGGACATCCAGCAGTTTTGACATGTGAGGGTTAGTGCCACTAACATGTGCTTTTAAACATCTGCCCGTCTGAAGCCCGTTCTGATGTTTTGTGTTCAACTTCTTTAGGAGAAGCTTCTGGCTACAGGGTCAGAAGGGTTTCCAGTCAAGCTGTATGCGGAAGCTGCCGTCTCTGAACTCAAGCCGTCCTCGATTCCTACATTAACAGCAGATTGAATGCGGCTGTACTGCTCCGACTGAGGGCGCTCTGAGGGCAGCTGTCAAACACTGTCTCGCCCGTGGAAGGCGGCTCTCAGAAGCGGTCTGCAGTGAGTGCAGTGGAGTGGCTCTCTCTCCACACACACACAGGTAAGCGGCGATGGAGTATCGTCGTCCACAGTCTTTCGCTAGTTATATCAAAGGATCCTAAAGCTTTTCGTTTCTCGGGCAACTTGTTTGGAGTGATGGTGGCTAGACTATGCTCTCGAATGTTACAGGTATATGAATAGTATGTAAATGTGAAGAGGGGAGAAACATGCATATTGAAAGAATGTCATCTAACCCATGTTCCACTGCAGTACATTCTACAGCAAGTTCAGTAGTTAAATGTACAAGATCAAGATTATGCAATGTCAGTTTCATTCAGAGTTCTGGTTTTGGACTCTTTAACATCACGCTGCAGTGGCTGTGTCTTCTCCATCACTTGGTCATGTGCTGATTGACTGTATGCATTTTGTCAGCGTAATCTTATGAGCTTTAAGTGTACCTGTCTTGGCGTTCGCGGGATCTGATCTCTCCTTGGCGGATCACAATAGTGTTGAATAATCAACGAGCTGCTGTGCCGTAAAGCCCAGAGCGTGACAGCCGAGCTGAATACTGGCTGCAGCTGCCAGTCTGCTGCGGGACATCCAGCTGGAGATGACTGTGACAGTCAGGGGCCCGGCACTGGCGCTCTCTGCACGTATGTTTCTCTGCTTTCTTTTCTGATCTTTATGTGCAACTTCTTTCAGGCGACAGCAATCAGGGGAAGCTTGTCAGTAATGTTTCCAGACAGTAGTATGCGGAAGCTGGGCGTCTATGAACTCAAAATTCTATCTCGATTCCTACATTAGGAGGAATGGCGATTTATGCGATATATATCGGTATTATTAACTTCAAAGAGTTAGGAGCACCAGCAAAATGTAGGAGCACTCATCGAAAATAAGAGTAACGGGCGCTGCTCAACTAAAGCAACCATGTATTGCTTAGCGTAAGTATAATGGTCTGACAAAAATAGTACCAATGTAAAGAGAATGTCAGACATGCTCTCAATGGGTTATGCTAGTATGTAAATGTGAAAGAGGAGAAACATGCATGTGTCTAACCCAATTCCATGAACATCTACAGCTTTCAGTACCAATGTATTTATAGATATGCAATGTGTTTTCTTCTGGTTTGGACTCTTTAACACCGCTGCAGTGTTGTGTAACTCCATCACTGGTCATGTGTGATTGACTGTCATGCAGTTGTCAGCGTGGCTATGAAAATAAGTGTATGTCTTGGTCTCTCGCAGGAATATCTCCGTCAGCCGACGGTGTTGAATAATCAGCAGACGTGCCGTAAGATTCAGAAAGAGCTTTTACTGGCTCACTGCAGTCTGCTGAGACTCACGCTGGAGATGAAGAACAGTCAGGACGGCACTGGCGCTCTCTGCACGTATGTTTCTCTGCTTTCTTTTCTCTTTTATTGCTCGTCAAGAAGCGACAACAATCAGGGCTTGTCAGTAATGCCGGGGGACAGTAGTAGGGCTGGGCGATATGGGCAAAAATTCATATCTCGGTATTTTTAGGAGGAATGACGGTATACGATATATATCCGGTATTATTAACTTCAAAGAGTTAGGAGCACCAGCAAAAATGTAGGAGCACTCATCGAAAATAAAGAGTAACAGACCGCTGCTCAACTAAAGCAACCATGTATTGCTTATGGCCAAAATGCTAATGGTCTGACAAAAAATAGTACCAATTTAACCATTAAAACATGCATGTTATGTTTACTATGCGTCATGATTTCACGAAAAACACATTTTCCATTTATAAAACCTAAAACACTCCACATGTTATGTGCTTAAAGGTAAATTAGTCTCCCTCCAGTTATTCCAAACCTGTATAAGGTTTAGTTACTAACTTTTATTAAAATATCTTCTTTGTACTAAATTTATACAGGTTTAAAACAGTTGAAGTGTGAGTAAATAATGATAAAAAAAGTGTGAACTATCCCTTTAAATTGTATGTGTGAGGCGAAAGTTCTCATATCACACTGTCAATCATCTCTTCTGCAGTGACTAAACCCTCAAATGTTCTCATCATAACCTTTAGAGAAACTGTTGAAACTTCTGCTTATATTGCGTCTTCTGCACTGACTGAACCCTCAAATGTTCTCATCATAACCTTTAGAGAAACTGTTGAAACTACATCACATCATGTTATGCTTATATTGTGTCTTCTGCAGTGACTAAACCCTCAAATGTTCTCATCATAACCTTTAGAGAAACTGTTGAAACTACATCACATCATGTTATGCTTATATTGCGTCTTCTGCAGTGACTAAACCCTCAAATGTTCTCATCATAACCTTTAGAGAAACTGTTGAAACTACATCACATCATGTTATGCTTATATTGTGTCTTCTGCAGTGACTAAACCCTCAAATGTTCTCATCATAACCTTTAGAGAAACTGTTGAAACTACATCACATCATGTTATGCTTATATTGTGTCTTCTGCAGTGACTAAACCCTCAAATGTTCTCATCATAACCTTTAGAGAAACTGTTGAAACTACATCACATCATGTTATGCTTATATTGTGTCTTCTGCAGTGACTAAACCCTCAAATGTTCTCATCATAACCTTTAGAGAAACTGTTGAAACTACATCACATCACGTTATGCTTATATTGCGTCTTCTGCACTGACTAAACCCTCAAATGTTCTCATCATAACCTTTAGAGAAACCGTTGAAACTTCTGCTTATATTGCGTCTTCTGCAGTGACTAAACCCTCAAATGTTCTCATCATAACCTTTAGAGAAACTGTTGAAACTACATCACATCACGTTATGCTTATATTGTGTCTTCTGCAGTGACTAAACCCTCAAATGTTCTCATCATAACCTTTAGAGAAACTGTTGAAACTACATCACATCATGTTATGCTTATATTGCGTCTTCTGCAGTGTCTCGTGCCTGAGCGCTGTGTTTCATACCTGCGACTGCTGCACCGCTGTGAGGGGAGCACGAATGCTTTTTCAAGGGGTTTGCTCGTCAATGTATTGAAAATACAAACCTCCATTACTATACAGTACTATACAGGTGCGTGCTCCCGCCTGATAACCCGTGCTGTATGAAACACAGCGCTCAGGCACGAGGTGCGGCTAACTCATCTGTCTAGCGCGTTTTAAAATACAATGAAAGTAGCACTGAACATACTCTGCAGTAATTACCGATCGCTCTGTAGAGAAATAAAACTGGTACTACAACAAAATATGCAGTCGCACAGATGCTTCCAAATATTATTTGAGTTCGCAAAGATTAAATTTTGGTCGCAATTTCGAGCCCTGGACTAGTACGTTTTCACTAGTACATGTCGCGTGCTACCTTGGATTGGTCTGTTTCGCGCAGAACGTGCATGTGTGGCCTCAAACCATATCGATATGAAAGATATTGGATAATCCCGCATATACGGCCCAGCCCTACTAAGTAGACTTGAGCGTCTCCTGTGCTTCATCATCATGAACATTTATAAATTGTATGTGTTTTTAAACCTTGACAAGTTTTGTGTGATGAACGCTCATAAAGTACATAAATACTGAGTTCATGTCTTTTGTTTGATTTTGAGTTTGGTGAACATCCTCATTAACATGGTCTGTTTATGTCTTAAGTGCATGTACACAGTTAAGAGTAACACTATACTGAATATGTGCATTTTGCTATTAAAGTGACAGTTGCCTAATAAACATGCTGATGTCTGTCTGATTGTTCTTAAATGTTCATAAAAACCAAATCACTTGCTGGTCATGTCTGATTAACTCTTATATTTATATAGTATTCTTTATATTTAGGCATTTGGCAGATGCTTTTATTCAAAGCGACTTGCACTGAATTATGTTATACATTTTTTTTATCCTGAGAATGATCAATCCCTGGAATGGCATGTTTTAACAACCGAGCTACAAGAAAGCTCTTCTAACTTTAGGAACGATTACTTTCTATTGCTTTGTGCTATACGAGTTGTTATTTTAATTGTCTTTAACAGTAATGTAAATGGGTTTGCTAGTAGGTTTTGGTGTAGTAACCTTCTTTATTAAGGTTACATGAATTAAAATGTATTTGATGTATTTTTAGAAGAAACGTATTCTTAGCTTTGAGTCTTGTCGGTTCTGCAGAAGGGTTACAGTTAAAACGGCAGTGACTGTAAAAGTGATCATAATGAAGCCAGAGCTGCGTGGAGGTTATCTTTCACTCATCATGTACATGTAATGTCAAACATGATGCACGTGTCTTGTCTTCACTTGTTTGTGTCTCTGGTCTTTTGCAGTTTTGACCACACGATGCAGTCTTTCAAGAATACAGCCACAAACACGGCCGACGAGCTGTCGGAGGTGTTCACAGAAATGAGATCTCATCTATATCTGTACGCTGGAATGCTGCTGATGAAGACGGCCAATGAGAAACAGCAATGGAGTGCCGTGCGTGAATTAGCAGCCTTGTGTTATCTGATCGCGTATCAGGTACCCCCAGACCATTTAGTCTTTCTTAAGAAATGCATTTGGATGCGGTCCCTGATATACTCTATCGCTGAAACCGGGGACCCAAAGCCAAGGGTTTTAAAGGTGATCACATGACCCATCATCCTTTGGAGTTGTTGGCCTCTGATGCGATCCAGAGTCAAATGGTCACATGCTGTTGGTGAGTCCGGACTGGCTGGGCAGCTGGTGAAGGAGGTGGTAGAAATGTTAGATAAAGAGCAGCCAAAGCGATCTGTTGGACAAGCTTTTTGGATCACTGCTGGAACATCTATAACATCAATAGCGATGACATTAACATCAGTGCACAGGCACGGATGTCACCGATCTTGCCAAGTGGGACAATGGTAGCGATATCAATGAAGGTATTGCCGGTGCATACAGTTGTGTGGTGTGATCTTGGCGTGGTGGTGTAGATTCGAGTGTTGTGGCATGCGGGGACTCTTCCAGCACTTGGCGTGGTTGGGTCTGCAGTGGTCTCTGATGGGTCACGCCCGTCTCTCTGCAGGACTGGATCAAACGGCTCTTTCCCCCGCTTTCACGCTGGAGACCTCCAAACTGGACACCTGGCAGCCCAGAATCCATTTGCCTGCTGGATCGCAGAGGTGCATTTTTAAAGTGTTTACTCTCGCTTAATGCGTGTCCCTGCTCTTGTCACAATAAAGTGTAATCTGTGGCCTCTGACCCTCGGGTGCAGCTGGTCACCGCTTTTGGCATACCTTTAGCACGTTGTGAGGGTCCTCTTGCAGCGCTTCGATTAAAGGAGTAAGTTGCTGTGAAATTAACATTGGCTGGTTATTTACTTACCCTATGTCATCAAGATGTGTATGCTTGTTTTCTCTAGTCAATTAAGAAAAACAATCCAGGGTTTCTCCATAAAAGCGCATTTAAGCGAGGATCAACAAGGTTCAGTGTGTTGAGGATCCTTAAAATCACGGTTTCATTGCAGCTTCTGCTTTACAAGATCCCAACAGACAAACACGAAGTCTTGTCTTGTGTGAATCGGTTTTTAAATATAAATATGAAAATACTTCAACTACAATTATTAAGCCTAGCTCCTGATTTCGACGCGGCATTCACGTAATCTCCGACCTCACATGACAAATTTAAGTTGAAAAGGTCCTGATGATGTCCAGTGTGACCTTTTAACAGAATTCGTAATCATTGAGGATGGAGATTACGTCGTGTCATGAAATCAAGAGCTAACTGGATATTTTGAATGAAAAAGTATATAAATTTACATATATATAAATTTTATATTAAAAAATATATCTGCACGCAGCAATTACGGGGTCGAAGCCCACCAATTGTACAAAAGAAAATATATATGAAAAAACCCTGAATGGTTTTCCTTAACTTTATTTCTTGTTTAACATATGCATTTTGGATGACATTGGGGCATGTAGCTAACCAGACAATTTTGATTTCAATGCGAACTACTCCTTTAAAATAGAAGACAAAGTTTCTAGCTAGAATGCATAGCATTCTATTAAATTAAATATTTCTCTAAATTAGAAATTGGTGGTCCATACAGAGAGGCGGACCCTTTTGCCATTCAACCCTCAAGAAAGCGATCAACTAGCAAAATTTATTAAAAGTTAATTTTAAAATAATTTAATTTAGGATAGCCCTTCCTTTGGGGACAGTTCACATGTTGTGTCTTTTAGTGCTCAAATTCGTTATTTTAGATGTGAACCGCATGGCATGTGTGTATATATAATGGAGTCGATGCACTCCATTATGTCCCTACAGGAGTTCAGCACATGCGGACAAAATGTATAATAGCGTTAGCAAACAAGCCACCAATTAAAGTTTAGTAATTGTTATCATTTTATTTACAATGGGCCGTTATCATAACAGCCCTCCTCTATGGATGAAATCCTAGAATAAGCCCTGGGTCCATAAATGAGACATTGAGACGTTACAGTCAGGGTAGTGAATTAGATATTGTAATCACTGTGTGTACTTTCAGGTGTTTTGTGTGGTGTTGTGTTCCACGTGTCACTCTCAAATGCGAGATGGGAAAGATCAGTACTGAGTTCACAGTTACATGAGCCCAGATGTTTGCTCCATGCATCATGAAGGCGTCTGTCCTCAGAGAAACAGACACAGTGGTGGGATGTCAGTCTACAGTCTGATTCATAAGAAAAACACAGTGAGTTCATCATCAGGTCATGCATCACCTCTCGTATGCGTGTCCGGTATAGATGCTGATCTTGCTCTTTTGTGCGTTTCATTCAGGGCGGGTATGTCGGCTAAACTCGCGCATTGGTTGTTCAGGGCCGGTCTGAGCACGCCAAGTGCGGGCGGAGAAACGACCTTCAACGCGCTGCTCATACACTGGGCTCAGCATCTGTCACACACGGTAAATCTCTCTCACCTGTCCCATCATTGACCATTGACACCTGTGCTCTTTCTCTTCTGAGAAACAGCACAATTACAAGAAAAGGATCAGTTTAAGCAGTAATCTAGAGGGCGGCTACTCTGAATTTGAATTTGGCTGGTTGCATAAACATATAGCCATTATCTTAAGACTTTGACTAAAAAAATGAGTCTGACTGGCTAAAGTCAGTGAAGAAAGACTGGTTCATAAAATAAAGCTCAGGGGTTGTCATTAGTAAGACAGTCTAAATCACAATTCTTGTGTGGAAAAGTAAGACACTAAACAGCTTAAAACAAAATGGCAGACAGTGGTAACCGTCACAGTTTTGCTAAAAAATATTTGCATATTAGAGAAATACAATGCTGCCAAGTTAAAGTGAACACATTTGGTGATTACAATGTAAATGATGATAAAAGGCTTAACCACTTAACTAGAGCACATATGTTTGAGTATTTTCTGAAAAGAGGTTCACAAATAAGAATGTCTGCAGCTCTTTACCATGTCCCTAACCAGCACGTGACACGGCTGTGACATTCAATAAAAGGTATCTTTCCATGTTAATCAGAGGTTTTAAGGCCACAGCTCTACGCGCATCAATCTCATTAAGCTGAAAAGTTCCTTGACATGTCCTTTGGAAGTCCTACGTTATGCTTTTGTCTATTATACCTGTGAAGCAGTGAAGGTGATGACCTCAACACCGCGGTCCGCATCTCATTACTGCAGTAATGCGGTTATCGTCACAGCCCTATTTATCAGTCTTTAGATGTGTGGGTCGTAGTGAAATAACTCCCTTCGTTTGTGCTCCACTAGACTAGAATGCGGCTCCAGTGAATAAAGCAGTTTTAAGTGTGTTCTGTTGACTAGTAGAGCGTGTCAGCTAGTTGTTAAGCGTGTCCCGGCCTAACTTATAAGACTAGTCTAAGCGGATTTTGCAGCCGCCACCACGCGTTACATTTGTTTTTGTCACTGCTGTTTGTGTGAACAGGGTGAAAGAAAGACGAACTCTTACTATGATCAGAAAGACTATGCTGCTTTCGTAAGTGTTCACTACTGGAAAGTTATTGCTTCCGTTGCTTGAGAAGATCAAACAGAGGCCGGAGCATCCGGGCGCTACAGCCCATGTTCCTACACTTCCAGAGTAAAGACATACAGGTATTTAAAAGCAGTCATGAACTTTTCTCACTTGATGTTTATATAAACTTCGATGTGAATATCTTAACATGTCTGAAGTTTAGGATGATAATGATGGGCTTTTGTATAAATGACTGCTAATGATGAATAATGAGCATTAATTTGACTTTCTTTAAACTCGAGTTCTCTGAAGTTCGTTCATATGAAGAAGCAGCAGCCATCAGTTTTGCCACACTGCTTGACATCGAGGGCAACACCGATCAAGCAATCTTAAACCTTGAGAAGCTCAACAGTGTCTCATCTAACTGGCATCTGGCTAAGGTAGATCACAGATATACAACTGAACTCAGACTTCTTCTAGATTAAAATCACATATTATCCTCAGCACCTGTGTGAGGTTTAGAGTTTTATTGACTTTGTTTTCAGATCTATCAGAGACTCTCAGAAGAGGCTGGAAATGGACTGGAGTGAAACTCAAGACAGATGCATTAAATTCCTGCAGCACTTCAGAAAATATTTAACAAGAATCTATCAGGCCAATGCAGAGGGATGTGGAGAAGAAGGACAATTTAAAGAGGCAGCTTATATGGTGGTGTTAATGTGCCGTTCAGGAAGTTCAGACACAGGAATTGCTTAGCGGACAGAGAGCACCACTGGGGTACAGCCGAAAGGATTATGACATCAGTAGCATATCTGCAAACACCTCACACAAGTAGTTCAGGGATTGCGCACTGCCGATTATGACCAGTAGCATTCGTACGGGGACGACCGATGATGCAAATATACTTGTACATGATTGTGCGTTCACTCTGCTCTGCATGCTGCAAAACCAAAACAATTACAAAATAACTAGTAATGCGGTCAAACGAGTCTGACACGCTTGTTCTTTGAGTGAACCGGGACACCAGAGAAAATATTTCCAATATTTATTTTGTGTTGCTAAGTTTTTAGTTCAGAAGCTGAACACATGCTAAACTGTTCATGCTTGATGTGTTATTTATGTTAAGTTACCAGTTACCTGTGTCTATGGAGGAAGTGTGATGGATTTGTTGAATGAAGTCAACCAGCAGCGTGAGGATGATGGAGAGATGGATGAAGATAAGTTGGGTCATCCACTGAGCTATCCAGCCCAAGTCAGCACACACAGAAGCACACGCGGAAGTTCTCTCCACGCCCTTCTCCAACCAACCAGTGTCACATCAGCTTCAAAAGGCCAGTGGTATGTCACTGCATTTGCAGAAACCTTATTGCCTTTGGATGAGCTTTTCTTACAGTTATTATGGTACTATTGTCTCTTTCCTTAAAGTTTTCCCCTAAAACCCCCTCACTGGGCTGAAGATCAGAAGTCACTCTTGCAGATGTTGTGTCAGCAGGTCCGAAGCCTTGAAGGTCAGTCGCTCTCACCAGCAACCTCAGAATTAAACAAATTCAAGATTTCTTAGGAATAACATTTGGGGATTTTAAGGATAGCTGTTCATCTACTCGCTCAAGTCAATAAAAGATGTGTCTTGTTAGATGTGTTCCTTACTTTATCCTTACAAGAATTTTTTATTACATTTTATAGATCATTTTAAAAGACTTTTCTTTGTTCAGTTATATTACTTGAATCTTCCACTATTGTCATATTTAAAATTATAATTAAATATAATTAAATTAAAACTATTGAAAGTGGGGAAAATTACATCGTGAAAAAGTTTTTCTTAAATGCTCATTGGGCACAATTATTGGCACCCTTCCGTAAATGCTTTTACTACCTGAAAACTGCTCAGAGTCTCTCTTATAATGTCTAATAAGGCTGAAGTATTAATGGCAAGTAATATTAGGCCATTTCTCCTTACACAGTTTCGCCAGATCCTTCAATAAAAGTATAAAAGTTGGTCCACAACAATAAATATCCGC
>CM032799.1:18722193-18742193 GCA_019155185.1 Beaufortia kweichowensis
TGATTATGAGTGATGTTTTATTTAGTGTTTGTGAGATTAATATCTTCATTCCTACAATTAAACACTGTTTTCATCATATGTAAGAGATTTTAAGATGTGTACAGATCAAGCTTAAGCACTTAAATTGAATCATTTATAGAAATGCTTTTAACAAATGACTAACATTAAATGCCCACCCTGTTACATGATATAATACACGCTGCTTTAGTCAGTTTTGTAGTAAACTGAAAACAGAGATCATTCACTGGACATAACAGTGGCAAAACAGACAAAAGACTAAAATAGCAACAATTTTTGAACACTTCTGTGACATGTTGCCAAATTTACAGTACAACACTTTACAGTAAGGATGTTTATCAGTCATTTTAAAGGAATTAACAGTGAACAATATTTCAACAGTTTGTTATAAAAGTGATACTTGAGGCCCACCAGTGAAACTATTCACTCATGTAACTTTGACCAAGTCTGCAAAACTACAAGCACATGTTATACTTTACACTTAGTTTGTACAACAATTTTTGCCAAAACACAGTTCCCAACATTAGACACATAATTAAAACTCACATCTGTGTTAAAAACTCGACATTCATTAGGTGCTCATGTGTAAAAACGTCAGTATACATTATACAGTAGTTTCATCAAAATATGTGGACAACAGGGTCAGTGAAACACTGTTCTAAATGTATCATTTTATTATGAATATTAACCCTCTAAAATGTCTTTGCATGACTAACATCATAAAACTAATAAAACAGACATTAAACAGCAGAACTTTACACAAGTGTTATGACACAATGTGTGTGTGATTGTTCTTTAATTAATGGCCGACGTAATAGGGTGGACACACAAAAGAACATTTTATTATTAATAAAATTACATAATTACTAGACAAAACAAGTTATTATGATCATTTAACCATTGCCATTTAATTGGCTGAATAATCAAAATTGTGAGGAATATGTCAATGCACATAGAAACATGACCATAGTCTCAGTGAGTAAAAAATGCATGCGGGGACATAATAAATAGCTCAGATTACTGAGCATTACATTGGCGGATATTTATTAATATTAATATCACGTATAGTACTGGAGACATACATATACATTAATATTGAGTCCGCCTTTAAAACTGCTGACATGTTTCTGACACAATAAACATGTTCTGTTTTCATTTGAAATAAACATTGTTTCAATAATAGTCTTATAGATATGAATAGTTTTTAGTCATTTAGTTTTTAGACTTACTAATTGCAAACAATCAAGAGGTCATTTTTTTTGTTCTTACTCTTTTACAGTTGTGCTTTGAGGAACACTGCTTGTCTTAAAGTAAGGGTGGGTAAATAAGTCCCATCTCTTCTGCCCCCATGGCTTGCGTCCATGAGCAGCATCACGCCCAGTCCCTCCCTTCTCTCGGGTTCAGCACCCTCTCTCAGACCTCCTTTCTGCCGTGGCCGGATCCCGAGGTGCCCGGCGGGAGCACTCCCGACACCGAACTCACCCTCACCCAGCGTCCTGGCGTACGCGTGCTTTCCATCGATCCCGTCCAGCGAGAGTGCCACCCACAGCAACAGCCCCACCCCGGTTGAGCCGACCAGCCCGCCAACTTCTCTAATAGCGCCAAAGCTCGCAGGAGGGCGGAGCCGATAGGGCGGGCGGGAAGAACCAATCGGACAGCTTCAGGCTGCAGTATGGGCGGGCGGAGGCTTTCTGGAGGGTTTGTTTGATGTCTGAAAGCCGGTGTGGGACGATGATCGTGGGCAAGGCTTACTCTACCGGAACACAAACAAAGCCAGGGAGGGTAAGCCAACCGCCTGAGAGAGAAACGCTGATGACGCTGCGTGCGTTTCGCTGGAATTTGATCGGGTTTAACCGAAGCGTGTTTTCAGAATCGCGGGAGGTGCCGCTCGAGGAGATCTCAGAGCTTCAGTGGGTGGGCAGTGGGGCACAGGAGCCGTATTTCTGGGCAAGTTTCACGGTGAGAGGTGGCTGTGAAAAGGTGCGAGACATCAAGGAGACTGAGATTAAACATCTCGCAAGAAACTCAAGCACCCCAACATCATTACTTTCAAGTGAGTAATAGTGGAAGATGTTAGGGCAGCTGCACATCCTGTGACCCGAGGTCCTGCTGCCCTCTCTCCTTCTCTGTCAGGTCCTCTCTCTCTCTCCACTGTTCTGTCAGAAAGAAAGACCAAAAATATTCAAATTATATTTTATTTATTCATTTGGCGAACTCTTTTAACTAAAGAAAAGATTTCTGTTCAGTTAACAGTAGAATAATATTGTGAATTAATTTTAGAAAATTTGATAATATCATTATAAATAGATATCGCATACATAGTCAAAATCTGATATTGTGCCTATCTGTCATAAGATGATTTTTTCTTTAACTGTGTCCCAAACAAGTTATGATGGTTTATTTAGGTTCATTCAGTCCAAGACCAATATTTCTCTAATTCTCCTGTTGTACTCTTCTTTGTTCTGCATTAAGACAGTATAGACACAACATCCTCTCTTTCAGGCAGATTTGCAACATCTCCAAAACTTTGCAAAAACTTCTTAGTTATTGCCCTCATGGGGCAAATGGGAATTTTTATTCTTTAACTATTTCTATTTTGTGTATCTCAACAAACATCAGAACTATATGTTTTGCTTTTTACTTATTGTGATAGATGATTATTGAATCTGGGCTTTTATGTGAAACAGGAAGTCATGACTGGACAACATCATGTTTCTAGTCATCTGCCTATGCTTAGAAAAATGTCAATATTAATGGGAATATTTCACCCAAAAGGATAGTTCACCCAAAAAATAAAAATTCTTTTATTATGATTTACCCTGAAGACTTTCTTTCTTCAGCAGAATGATTAGAAGAAGATATTTTGCAAAAGTCCTGATAACCGCACACATTCACTTTCATAGGACACTGCGGTACAATGGAAGTCAATGAGTGTCCGTAACCAGCGTTATAAAAAAATATCTTCTTTTGTGTTCCAATAAAAATAAAGAATCATATACAGGGTTTTGAATGACATGAGGGTCAAAATGATGACATGATTTTTATTTTTTGGGTGAAGTGTTGGATTTTTGATTTTACAGCATTCTCTGCTCATACTTTCTTACCAAGGGTGTCAATATTTTGTGATATGTGTATGTTTGCATTGTCAGGGGCGTGTGCACACAGGCTCCATGTTACTGTATCATCATGGAGTATTGTGCCCAGGACAGCTAATATGAAGTCCTGAAGAGCCGGCAGAAAGATCACACCATCACCCTGGTGGACTGGGCCATGGGCATCAGCTGAGGAATGAACTACCTTCACCTGCACAAGATCATACACTAGAGATCTCAAATCAATTAAAAGTACTTACAAACAAACACACATATATGTTATGATCTGTTATTATGTGATGGGAATGTAAACAGTCTGTCATTGTATTACAGTTATTATATAAAGCTGCTGCTGCTGTATCACAGCACTTCTGCAATATATTCAAAAGCCTTTAACATGAATGAGCTACAACAGAAGTCTTTACAGCTAACATTCATATACTAGAGACGTTCTCAACTCAACCAAGAGGGAATAGATGTGTTTAATTTCATGCGTTAACTGATCAGTGTATGATGTCAAAGTACCATGTCTGCACTCACTGAACGCTTTGGCACAGCACTACAAACACATCTAAACCTTATTAACCTTTGAAGACCTTGATTAGATTGTTCATGTGTGTTTGATCGTGATGTACTAAAAAGTACATCAGAAAGACATCAAAACTGTAAAAGACATCTAAATCAAAACGAATCAAAACTGTAAAGACATTTTAAATCAAACGACTCAAAACTCTAATCAAAACCAATCCAAACTGTAAAGACATTTAAATCAAAACGAATCAAAACTGTAAAAGACATTTAAATCCAAACGACTCAAAACTCTAATCAAACGAATCAAAACTGTAAAAGACATTTAAATCAAAAAACGAATCAAACTCTAATCAAAACGAATCTAAAACTGTAAAAAGACATCTAAATCAAAATGACTCGAGTAGTTAAAAGGACACTGTCGATTTGATGACAAAAGCTCATATAAAGTAGAAGCTGATTTACACTCCTGCTTATGTTTATAATGTTTATATTTTGTCATGTTGTGTTCCTGTAATTGTGTCTGTATGCAGTTACAGTGTAAGTGTAAGTCTGTAGTTTTGTCTTCTGTCAGCATGTTGATAACACACGATGACCTGGTGAAGATCTCAGACTTCGGTATACCGCCTCAAAGAACTCAGAGGATAAAAGCACTAAGATGTCATTTGCAGGCACCGTGGCCTGGATGGCACCTGAGGTCATTCAAATGAACCCGCTGTCTGAGAAAGTGGATATCTGGTAAGAGATATAGTGGATTAGTTATTCAGAGTTTAATGGTGACTCAAATGTCTGACATGAGACAATGACACAGATGATAAATCTAGTCACATGTCTTGATGTATGAATGATGTCATATTTTCATATGTGTTGTGCTCTGCAGGTCGTTTGGTGTCGTGCTGCAAGGGAGATGCTGACTGGTGAGATCCCGTGATAAAGATGTGGACTCATCCGTAGCCATTATATGGGATGTCGGAAACAACAGCCTACAGCTTCCCCTTCCTGAAAGCTGTCCGATCGATTCAAAATCCTGCTCAGACAGTGCTGGTGAGAAATGATGAAGAAATACAGACAGAGACACAGATGGACAGAGAGACAGATGGACAGACAGAGAGAGACACAGACAGAGAGACAAAATAGAGATGGACAGAGAGACAGACAGAGAGACAGATAGACAGACAGAGAGAGACAAATGGAGAGATGGACAGACAGACAGATAGACAGACAGAGAGACAGACAGACAGGAGAGAGACAGACAGACAGATGGACAGTGAGAGAGACATACAGACAGAGAGATAGACAGACAGAGAGACAGACAAAGAGACAGACAGACAGACAGACAGAGAGAGAGACAGACAGACAGACAGACAGACAGACAGAGAGAGAGACAGATAGACAGACAGACAGACAGACAGACAGACAGACAGACAGAGAGACAGACAGACAGAGAGACAGATAGACAGACAGAGAGACAGACAGACAGAGAGACAGACAGACAGACAGACAGATAGACAGACAGAGAGACAGACAGACAGGACAGACAGAAACATAATGGACAGAGACAGACAGACAGACAGACAGACAGAGAGACATACCTGACGACAGAGAGACAGACAGACAGACAGACAGAGAGAGACATACACGGACAGAGAGACAGACAGACAGACAGAGAGACAGACAGATAGACAGACAGACAGAGAGACAGACAGATAGACAGACAGACAGAGAGACATACGGACAGACAGACAGACAGAGAGACAGAGAGACAGACAGACAGACAGACAGAGAGACAGACAGACAGACAGATAGACAGAGAGACAGACAGACAGAGAGACAGACAGAGAGACAGACAGACAGCTGGCTGCTACTGATTGTATAGTGATTATGATGAAATGATTTGGATGAGCTTGGGAGCTGTCTCACACACTTGTGTGTGTGTAGGAACTGTAAGCTGGCGAGAACAGACCGGTCATTATCCAGGGCAGATTCTGTTGCATTTGGATATCAACTCTGCAGATGTTCTGGTCCACAGCAATAGGAGACATACTTAAAATCACAGGTAAAGTCTGCTGCTGTTACTGCTGCTTCACAACATTTGTATGTCTCTTGCCTTCACATACTGTCTAGTTTTAATTGTGTTTGAAATCTCTATTTTGTTTCTTTCCACACATGAAATGTAAAAACTTCAGAATATAAATATTATTTAGTGTGTGTGTGCAGGCGGAGTGGCGGAGGAGGTGAAGCAGCACTTTGAGAAGATTAAATCTGGAAGGAACGTGTATCTTCACCCCGCCTGGGATGAAGAGTTGATCAACCGCCCCGGTGGCGAGAGGAGCTGTGGTGAACACACATCATGTGTCAAACTGTCTTTCATTCTAATTTCCAGCGGTTTGTTGGCTGAACCCCCTTGACCTTCATCTTTTACATGAAGTACCCCTGAGATTTCGTTAATATAATTTAATACCACATTCACCTCTTTGTTTGAAAGTTTTTATTAGTAGTATTTTACACAGTTATTGTTATTATTAACTATTATTGGACCTTCATGATTTTCTTTATTGGTACATAAAATGTATCTGTCCATTTTGTATGAGTTCTCAGTTTTCTGGTTTATTGTAGTGTTGTGTAATGGTTACGTGACATGAAGATTAATCCACATAAAATATTTTTTTTGTTGGTAAGTGTTTTATTTAGTTTTTTTATTTTTAATACAATTATCTTGTTTACATTGTATGATTTAATTGTAATAAAATAGTTGATTATTGTTTGAAGCTGATACACTCATGTGTGTACATTGGAACAGGCACGCCTTTGACATCAGAGAACACTATGAGGAAACTAGAGAGAGCCAATAATCTTTACATGGAGCTAAACGCTGTCATGCTACAGCTGGAGCTCAAAGAGAAAGAGCTGCTCAGGTGCAACATGGCTATGAGTTTACAATCTTTTACTCTGGGTTCTTTGTAGAACACATTTGACCAAAAAATTAATCAGATATAACAGAGGAACTGGAACAGCCTAATAAATGATAGTAAAATCTTAAAGAATCGTGATCATTTTGGGAAAATCCTCTTATCCCTGAGACTCAAGTCCTGAATTATATTAACATGTAGCTAACTGGATTATAGAGAACAGCAGTCATAATGGTTTGTGTATTCAGGAGGGAACAATGTCTGGACAAGAAATATCCTGACTCTTTAAACATCACACCTCAACTACAGTAGACAAACTGATCAAGAAGAGAAGTGTCCTCAGAAACTGCCTGCTCATGGCAAGAGGTGAGAACCACCGTCACATCAAACACATTTAGTCATTTAACTGATGCTTTTATCCAAAGCGACCTTTACAAACATTAGGAGACAATGAAGCTTACACATCACTTAGGAGGCAAACAACAACACAGAAGTGTTTTTATTAAGTTAACAGTGTTTCACAGAGCTGGATGATACCTGTAGATGAGCAAAGAGGATTCAATTATTCTTACTCAACAACCCATCCCTCTGCTATTGCTTTTCTTCTTGCTGACTGTTAATCCAAGTCAAGTGTCTGCATTCATTCTAGATGTTATTCTTAATATGAGGTAAATGAGTGTTATTATTGTGATACACTGCCCAGAATTCAACCTTCTGTACAATTCATAACATGACAATAATAGCACTGCTCAAAACATTATCATTGAGTAACATTACAACACTTCTAATCACAAATGCGTCTCAGCTACAATAACATTTACACTAGAAAAGTTAGTGAAGGAGTGAGACTTTTTAATACTAATAAAAATATTAGACAGAAGAAGATTGGTTAAAGAATAGGTTTGACAGCGGAAGTATGTCTCATATCTACACGAAGCCGTTATACGCTTTTCATATGAAGGCCCGATCTCCTGAGGTCAGAGATCATTCTGTTTAAGATGGACGCCTTGCGTGCTCCAGGTAAACCGCACCGGGCCTCTGGCGCAGTCCCGAGGACCCTCTCATGAAGGCAGCAAGGCCAGAGGGGTTAAAACACGCCACCGGAGGAGCGGGGGCAGTGAGCTGGGGATCTGTGGGGGACGAAGCACCCATCCACCCTCCCAACCGAGAGAGAGCCCACCCTGTCCAACCACGACCACGACCGCCTCCCTCCCGTCCGCCGAAACGGCCGCTGGTGCCGTGGATGAGGGAGGGCCAGCTGAGCCGCCTCGTTAAAGCTGTCCTCCTCCAGCCCGGATCTGCTGTGCTCCGCCCTCACCACAGCGTGGAGAAGATCAGGGGGTCAGTGAGGCATCCGCGCCCCAAGCGCTGAACGGAGAAACGGGCGCGGGCCAGCCGGGCCAGGGCTGGACGAAGACTGAGACCAGAAGCTGTACACGGCGAAGCGATAGGACGCTTCGCTGCCACGTTTCTCCAGCAGTCCCGACTCTCCTGCTGCGGCAGAAGCGGAGCTGTGGGGCGAAGCTCACGAGTAGAGAGAGAGAGGGCACCGAGCCACACCGCCTGCCCACAGAGGATCCAGCGGAAGTCACCTGACCTCCATCCGCCATCCTGTATCGAGCAGCCATCACGCGCAAACAGGTACAAGTGTATCTCATTACTTCAGTTCTACCTGCATCTTTGAGCACATACTGTAGAGAAGGATTTCCACATGCTGTTTGAAGATATTACAGGTAAATATTTGGTGATCATTTTGTTAAGTTTGATTAAATCTCAATACAAAGCATTTGAAACTGAACATTTTTCTTTAATTAGTCCCAGACTGCATGAGTGAATATGGTTTCAAAATGTCAGGTGTGATGATTAACAGTAATGTGGTCGCGGTTTCATCAGAGACGTGCGGCCCGCATCTGAGGAAGAGGAGGGTGAGGTGGACAGTAGAGGTCGAAGTTACCAAGAAGACGGTAAGAACACAATTTTCTTCAACTTTAAAATCTCTTTTGTGCTCTGTGCTCTAATTCCATTTTATCCAACGCTGCACGGCGTGGATAATACAAAACTCTAGAGCATTTCTGTTCCCTTCTCTGTAGCAAAACTGAAAGGCAGCAGAGGGAATGGCAGATCCAGATCCAGATGCTTTATTAAATAAATAAAACCTGAGGAAAAAGACACCAGGAACATGGTAACAAAAGCACAGGAATATAGATGCCACAAACCAAAAACAACAACTGACAAATCCATAAAAAGAACCACTAAGGAGCTCATCCACATCGCATTCTTTTTTAGATATTTTAAAGACTGAATTTTTTCTTCTCCCCAAAATCTCTATCCACATGAAAATGCAAAACACACTATAAAAGCACCATCAAGAGCAGACCAAACCAACAGGTGGCTTATATAATCCCATCCGTCAGAAAGCCATGTAAAAGCCAAAATCTTTACACCACAACACTGAAACAGGAGTTTCTGGAAAGCTTCACCCTGTGCAGTGACCGATACAGTGTTTACATGTGGATCTAACAGCCAAACTGCAGCTAAAAAAGCTGCACTCTTTGAAAAAAAAAACTCCGTTCCGTGTGTTCGGGCTTTAGGCCTGTTTATACAGACGGTGACAAGACACAAGTGAAATCAGTCAGCAATGATGATGAATCTGGGAAATGTAGTTGAATAAATCTATAGTCCAGGACAAGACAGAACAACGGAGACACAGAGACAGGACCGTGACAGACCTGTAATCATGTCTGATGGAAAGTGAGTACATCAACTGAATAAACGACTCTTTAAAGAGAACCACTGTGCCTAGTTACAAAAAGCCATTTTTAAACAACAATCTTAATCTTTCTCCTCGGGTTCACAGGAGGGTCCGAGCATCAGAGCGCGTAACGAGAATTCATTAAGAGAATTGGAAAAAGTGGATTCAGACACAATCCCTAAAGGGCCCGCTAAAAAGGGCCCTAAATCTTTAGCTAATAAGACCTGACACTGTGGAATGATAACTGTATGACTTCAGGATCTGATTCTATTTTTCTATTTTTTCACATATACAGACGACTCCACGAAAGCATCACCAAATGTCAGTCGGGTGTCCACCTTTAGCTCAGAGGGAACCTGTCAGTGTCGGAGGGGGAAGAGGGTCACACTATTGACCACTCCACGAAGCGGCCGCAGCCCGACATTAGTCAGCACTAACACGATCTAGAAGCGCCTGGATGACCGCCAGCGACGCACTCTGATTCTCTCAAGGCCCGGTGATCCCAAGTGGACATCACCCACCCCACGCTGTCTGAAAGAGAGGCAGCTGCTCTCGAAAGTTGAGAGAGCAAACTTTGACCTGGAGCAAAAATATCCTGGAGGTACACGCAACACTCCACACCAACAAAACGCTGAAGTAAACCAGTTTAAATGTGACCACGTAACGCGGTTTCTCTGATATGCAGACCGCATGCGTTGTGTGAGGATTCGACTACATAGCGCTTGAACTCGACCAATCAGAGCAGAGAGCCCAGCCGTCCCCCAAGCGCTTAGGTGGGAGGCTGGGGCCAGGGCCCTCAAACTGAAACGCATTCTAAGAAAAACACACACACGCCGATCTTCATTCAATCTGTACCAATAAGCCACTTTAAGAACAAACGCCCGAATGTAGAAGATTGTAAACTGCCTCGTGGAGCTGGGCATTGCTGTTAATGAAAATACTCTTCAGCAAACTCCTGCTAAATAAACAAACAAACAATATCAGGAACTACATCAATGATAAACACAATGTTATAGCTGTGCTTGTGTTATTAGACTTTCATTTGTAGTGCAGATAAAGCTGATACCAGTGAATCAAGCAGAAAGAAGCGCCAGACACTTTCTTTCTCAAGCAAGGAAAGATAGACGAGGTGCACGTAAACGCATGGGAATCTATTATGACCCCTGACTATAATGTACATATACACTGTATTTAGTAAATCTATGATTTTTGTTAACGTAATTAAACAATCGGATTACTACAAGCTACCAGTGAGGCCGGCGGCTGATATGGCTTTAGTTATCAAGTGTAATCGCTGCCTACACAAAGACAGATGAAATGTACATTATTCAACATCTGGAAATATTCCTTACCTCTCAGATTGTCTTTCAACAGTTTTTTCTTTCTTAGGGACATGCAATATGTACATTTCGAGAAATTTTAAAGGAGCACTTTTATTTTCTGTACAAACAAACCGGAAAACACAAACAAGAACAATAAAAAGTAATGTATATGAATTTAAGCTTCGCCAGATGTAGTAACGATAAGTCCTAAAGAACAAAATGCATGATAGACATTTTCATGATTTTCATTTTTTAAATCGATTGTTTTATACATCTAAAGAAAATGTTTGCACTTTTTTTTTACCTTGAATGTGTAATAACGTTGTGTTGCTTGTAAGGCACTTTTACAGTAGGATGTTTTATATACACAGCCATGATCAAATATTGTATTTAATGATGATGATGGTCAGGAGATCTCCAACGCATATGTTATTAAGGATCTTATATCTTCAACCGCCTCACTTTTTCTTTGTTAAATCATGATTTTAACTATGAAACTTGCGGTTTATATCCAGGAGAAATGGAGCTTGTAAAATGTACAAAAATGATAAATTGTAAACATTTAGAAATATTGAAGCCCTATTCTGACTGAAATATTATTCAACAGGTTCTGCCATTGGTTTTGATATTTCACGTAAACAGCAATAATCTGACTCTGAATATGAAATATTGTAGGACACACATTTGGTAATGACTGATTTGAGATGTGGACTCTTTAATCACTGAATTACTAAAGACATGTTATTTGTTACTGTACAGCAAACAGATGGCTTGACAACACATTTTACCTTCCAATGTTTGTGAAAAATAAATATATAAGTATAAAATCACAAGCTATGGTAAATTACCAGGTTAGTTTTTATGAGAAAGAAAAAACACAAATGAGGATCTCTTTAATATTTCTGTAATAATGAGATGAAATCTCATCTGTGTCTCCAGATGTTTCTCTCCTGAGAAAAAGAGTTTCAGAAGAGATCTCGACGATGACACAAACTGCTTCTATTTCTTCTCAGTAACTTCGAGAAACATCCGAGACTAAATGAAACACAACCAGAACACAGAAAGCTTCTGCATTTGACAGACTTCCTTTCTTCCAAAGTGACATGTGTTCAGTGGGATTTAAACCCATGACCTTTGGAACCCTCAGGGCGGGGTCTGGAGGGACTGATGATTGTGATGTGTGTGGAGGAGGCAGGATGAGGTGGCTGGGAAACTCCCAAGGGGATTAGAGTCAAAACTCGATCCCAGCTGAGGCACCAGCCGGCTCCACATAGTCCCTAGGGATCGGTCGACTCTTTTTAGGCGGTTGGCTCGCGAGTGTCCATACTATTTAGCTGGGTCTTCTGTAATGCTCCTCGAGTTCTTCTCAGACTCCACTCCTGACTTCTCTCAGAGCCCAATACCATGGCACGGTCCCTGTCTGCCTTTTGTTTATATTTTCTCATGTGTGCTGTCCTGAACTTCATTTCCCATGATCCTCCACGCTTCTCAGCTGTTCATCATCCGTCATCACCTGCACCCCATGCTCAAGCTCCTCCTTTTGTCTACAAGTGTAAAGTGCCCTCTCTTCTCATGGTAAATTATTATAATTGTTATTTTATTATTATTAATATCATTATTGTAAATAACAATACGGTTTTATACCATTTTCACTCACATAAATAATAAACACAAAATAAAATATTTAAAAGACGGCAGAAAGACGAATACTGCTTTAAATACAGATAATTTCATTTAAGTTTAACATCTGTACAAAAACATATATGGTCATGTTTATTGAAATAATTTTATTTTACTTTTTGTGCCCGTTTTTGTCCTCGTCCGTTCCACACGAGCTCTGTTCACACTGCCGCAGATCTGTCTTTGTACAGTTTTATTGTTGTTTATGTGTTATAGTGTGTGTATGGCCATATTCCAGAGATCATTGAGTATTTAAAGTCTAGTTTTGTGGAAATGTCTGTCGATCTGCCGACAAAGCAACACGTTACACAAATTCATTTCATTCGCTGTTCCTGCTATTAAATCTGTTCTTACAGCCACTGGAGAACATGAGACATGTAAGTCAATAAAAGCAGCAAAATGAAAGTCAAATGTTTATTATGCCAAAGCAAAGAAATAAGCAAGTGTCACATTCTACTGCAGTCACAACATGCAAATGATAAACAAAATAAATGATTTGGACTTTTACCGTACAATCCAATTTATGATCAGATTTACAGTGAATACGTGGACATCATTACAATAAATCATTTAGACACAAGAGTCAAACTACTGAAATGTACAAAAAATGGATAAATACAAATGTCTACAAATAAAGTTCTATTGATAATTATATTTTTCAATAATAACGTATTTTAATGGAAATCGCCTCTGTGTATAACGTGTTTTTCGTTAATGTGATTAGCGCGTCCTCATCAGCGATGAGAAAAGTAACAATGATCACGTGACATGGCGTCTCTGCACAACGAATCACTTCTCAATAAAACACTGAAACGAAGCTGAACACGGGCGAAAAAACTGTGTGAAGAGACAAAAGACGAAAAAACTGTGTGAAGAGACAAAAGACGAAAAAACTGTGTGAAGAGACAAAAGACGAAAAAACTGTGTGAAGAGACAAAAGATTAACTGGTGTGAAGAGACAAAAAGATTCATTGAGATTCTTCACAGTACAAAAGCGTCTGAAGCTAAAGCTCCGCCCACTTCTCGAGCTGTTTTGTGTAAAGCGTCAGAGACACGCCCTGAATCCGCATCCCTCATGACAACAGCATCAGCAGCCGCAGCATCAGCAGCATCAGCATCACTGCAGGAGCAGATTTACAGCAACTAATAGAATCCACATCAAACACGAGAGAACTCATTCATAACCCTATAAAGTCTCATCATTAATCGAGAGATTTCAACAGTGCTGAAGTGCTGTAGACGCTTGATTCGCTTCGACGACCCGCCGCCATTTGCTGGAGTTCAGGGCCGTGAGGCTTCATTTTGAGCTCGGATCTCAATCATCATCTTCAGTCGTTTAATCTCCAGCTCGGTGTGTTTGAGGCATCATGACGGACGCGGTGTCTGAGTGTAATATTAAAGTCCTGTGTCGCTTCAGGCCGCTGAATCAGGCCGAAATCCTGCGGGGGGACAAATTCCTGCCCACATTTCAAGGAGACGACACCGTCATCATCGGGGTGAGAAAACACATCATCATCATCATCATCATCACCAAAACACTGTAAAGGCCTACACATACCGTGTGACGTCATCACATATAGTGCTCTTTCACATTTACAGTTTATTAACATTTATATATATCTGTGTGCTGCGATTGTTTGTATTATTAATGTGTAATGTGAATATAAGATATGTGATATCTTGTGATGTCATTGGTCAGACAGGTTAATTAAAGAGAGACTGATGATGATTTGAATGAAGGGAGGGGCAGCTTTTAGACGATCTGACGTAAATCAATAGAGACATACATGATTACAAGTGAATATCATCTGCACTCACTACTGACATGTGATAAAGATTGGTTGTCATGTTGTTGTGTGTCTGCAGGGGAAATCATATGTGTTTGATCGTGTGTTTCCCACCAACACCACTCAAGAGCAGGTCTATAACACCTGTGCCAAGCAGATCGTCAAAGGTGTGTGTGTGTGAATGGATTCATAAAAGTCATTTATGAACCAGCAGATTAAATGAGTCTGGATTACAATGGCTTTGTGAAGGTGCACGCTCTTATATTTGTGTGTGAGTTTTTCTTTTTCATTGTTTAAGGGTGGGTGACAGTTTGTACAGTAGAAAAGTCATTGTGTCTATGAAAAGTCCCCATAAAAACCCAACATGTGTGTGTGTGTGTGTAGATGTGCTGGGAGGTTACAACGGCACCATCTTTGCTTATGGACAGACCTCCTCTGGAAAGACTCACACCATGGAGGTACAGTTATATTTTACATTTGATTCAGTCTTAATACACATTTCTTTCGTTGTAACTGTGGAGTTTATTATTGGCCTCATGCAGGGAAGTTTACACGACCCTCAGCAGATGGGCATCATCCCGCGTATCGCTGAAGACATATTCAATCATATCTTCTCAATGGATGAAAACCTGGAGTTTCACATTAAAGTAAACACACACTCTTGGTATTTGAAGCATATCCATCTTTCAGCGTCTTGACACGTTTTATTGAAACTGATGTTTAAACTTTTCTTAGGTGTCCTACTTTGAGATCTACATGGAGAAAATCCGGGATCTTCTGGATGGTTTGTTAAAGCAAAAACTGTTCATATAGTCTTCAGTAAAACTCTGTTTATTTGACACTTTACATGTTTATCTCTCTGTTATCTTTCTTTAGTCACAAAGACCAACCTGTCTGTGCATGAGGATAAGAACCGTGTCCCTTACGTGAAGGTGAACTTACACATCTCTCAGTGACTCGTGCTGTGATGAAACATCATTTAAACCTCATTAAACAGGTGTGTGCTTTCAGGGCTGTACTGAACGCTTTGTGTCCAGTCCTGAAGAAGTGATGGACGTCATAGATGAAGGGAAATCCAATCGACACGTCGCTGTCACCAGTGAGTGCTTTTGTCCTCTTGTTATGTACAGATTTACCCAACAGCAATCTGTGTGGATTGAGTCTAGTATTTTTAAGACCACCTCAGGCTGTTTTTGTATAAACTCAGTAATACATTTATCTGAATGAAGCTGTTGGCTTGTATTAAAGGTGCCACAGAATGTATTGATACAATATGTTTAAAATGTTCTCTGATATCTCCATAGAAGGTATGTGGCTTTTATTACATAAAATATGTAACAACCCCATTTACAACCCTAGGATTTGTCATGAATATTAATGTTGAGCTCTGATTGGCTGTTTGGCAGCACGGCTCATGCCGATAGCTCACATAGTGAACATATCGCTATTTTAGTTTCGTTTCTTCACAATTCACGTTACCTGCAGAACGTCCGATGATCCGGCTAGAACATGGGCGGGTATCACGTGGAATACTGTCCGTGCGCTGGGATTTGCCTGTTTTTCAGTGGAGAAAACAACAGTGTTTGAGACTCACAATATGTCATTTCCATGTACAGAATCTCTTATTATTCATCTATACCGCCGTAAATCCAGTTTTCCATTCTATGGCACCTTTAATGTCTTTTACCTGATGAATAAAACCTGACCTGAAGCTCCTCGTGTCAAGGTGAAATGTACTTATATAACACAAGTGCTGAACATCAAAACATCACATCAACATACAGTAAAAGATCTCGTCTTTTTAATGAGCACAGTTGTTTTCTAGTATTATTAACACAAGTAAAAGATGACTTTGTTTAGTTCATGGGGAACTCATTTATTTCACTGTAAAGATGTAAAGTACAATACAAATATATATGAAATATAAATGTATTAAAGTATATGTGATGATGCTGTTGTTTTTCTCTGTCAGATATGAACGAGCACAGCTCTCGCAGTCACAGCATCTTCCTGATCAACATCAAACAGGAACATGTGGAGACGGAGCAGAAACTCTGTGGGAAACTCTATCTGGTGGATCTGGCCGGCAGTGAAAAGGTCTCGCGTGTATATTGTGTTAACATCCCTTCCATTATTATGGCACCATCAGTTTGGTTCATATCATTTTGAAATAAAGTCTCAGATGTGATTTATATGTGCAGATTTAGGCTGGTCATGAGGGTCATTCTGGTGGGGTATTTAATAAGCGTTCCTGTCCTCTGTCCCGGGACAGTTTTTGCAGCATCCCTCCTCCACCCCATCACCTCACTCTCCACTGGTGTCTTTCTCAGTTAAAAAGGGGGACAGGACTAATTTTGCTTTATCATCATATCTGATTACATGTAAACTCAAACTTGTGAAGTGTAGATACTGTAACATACTGAAACATTCATATCAATCACACGTTCTGTTCACACTGTACCTCGTCATAACCATCAATAATGTCTCATGATGACATCTCAGTGATGTTCTGTCTGTATGAATGAACATGAATGAGAGGTGTTTAGCTCATCAGATGTGTTGATGTAGGTCAGTAAGACCGGTGCTGCTGGAGCTGTGCTGGATGAAGCTAAAAACATCAACAAATCTCTGTCTTCTCTGGGAAACGTCATCTCTGCTCTCGCTGAGGGAACTGTAAGCACACAAACACACACACACACACACACACATAACACACACACCCAAACTCATGTGTGTGTGTGTGTTATTTTATTGTGGTGTGTGAGCAGAAGACTCACGTGCCGTACCGTGACAGTAAGATGACCAGGATCCTGCAGGATTCTCTGGGTGGAAACTGCCGGACCACCATGTTCATCTGCTGCTCCCCTTCCGGCTTCAATGATGCTGAGACCAAATCCACCCTCATGTTTGGACAACGGTAACACACACAAACACATACACACGCAGACACACACACACACACACACAAACAAACACATACACACCCACACACACACAAACAAACACACACAAACACACACGACACAAACACACAGACACACACACACATAAACACATACACACGCAGACACACACACACACACACACACACACAAACAAACACATACACACACACACACACACACAAACAAACACATACACGCGCACACACACGCGCACACACACCCGCACACACACACACACAAACACACAGACACACACAGACAGACACACACAAACACACAGACACACACACACACAGACACGCACACACACACAAACACACAGACACACACAAACACACAGGACACACACACACACACACACACACACACACAGACAGACACACACACAGACACGCACAAAACACACAGACACACACACACACACACACACAGACACACACACAGACACACACACACACACACACGCGCACACACACACACAACACACAAACACACACACACACACACACACACAGCAGGACACACACACACACACAGACACACACACACACACACACACACACACACACACACACACACACACACACACACACACACACACACACACACACAGACAGACACACACACAGACACGCACACACAAACACACAGACGCACACACAGACACACACACACACAGACACACACAGACACGCACACACAAACACACACACACAGACACACACACACACAGACACACACACAGACACACACACACACAAACACACAGACACGCACACACAAACACACACAGACACACAAACACATAGACACACACAGCACACACAGACATTTTACACACAAACACACAGACACACACACAAACACACAGATTCACACACACAAACACACAGACCGCACACTAATACACAGACACCGCACACAAAACACATCGCACAAACACACACATCAATACTACACACACGCACACACACACACAAACACACACAGATATCACACATCATTATTGATTAAACACACACACAAACAGCACACACATCACACACAACACACACACACATCAGCAAACACACAGACACACACACACACACACAGACACACACATCACAATATCATCACACAGACATCAACACAGATCACAACACTACAAACACACACACACACACACACACAGACACAGACACACACACAAACAATAAACACACACACACAGCACACACACAAACACACAGACACACACACGCATATCATAGCCCAGATAATAGAGATATAACAGAGATCAATGGCAAGGATGTAAGTCTGCTTCTCTGGTCAGGTCAAACGGTTCAGATTTTACTCTGCCCTGTCAAAGTCTTTACTGACACTACCACAGTAAATAAATAACACAATTTTCTCTTTCACATCTTCTTGTACTTAAATATATAAATTGACGTTCATGATGATGCAACCGTGAATAGAATTCAGTCTGTTGTCCTGAATGTGTAAAAATTAGGACACCTCATTAAATATTCAGTTCTTTATTAATAAATGTCAACAATCATTTTCTGATCCGTTTCTGACATCGACTGGAAGAAAGCTTCATCCACTCCTCAACACACAATTCTTTCTTGATGTTTGAGGGTTTTTTTGCATGCACAGTCCGTTTTTAAATCAGCCACAGAATCTTAACTGGATTTAGTTTGGGCTTTGACTTGTTTTAGTTCTAGTTTTCAGTTCTGCTTCAGCTTGAATGTTTTGACAGATGATCTCACATGTTCCTCAAGCACTTTCTGAAGTCTAAACTCAATGATGATGAACTGACCAGATCACACTTCCATCTCCATGTTTCACAGCTGATATGAGGATCTTTTGCTGAAATGCTGTATCTGGTTTACGTCACACACGTCCTCTGTTATGATGTCCAAATAATTCAATGTTTGACTCATCTGTCATCAGTCTCGCCCTCATGTTTTTCTTAGACAGCAAAGGTCCTCCTTCCTCCTCGTACACCTCCTATGATAACTGAAGCTCCGTCTGATTGTAAACTCATGCACATACAAGATATATGTGCTCAAGATATGTACTCATATAGAACATACAACAACTGACAGCCCAAGACAGAAACAAGGAGGTACATATACAGACATACAAGGAGATGGAAATGACTAGGGCTGCCCCCAAATAGGCGACTAAATGTTAGTGGATAAGAAAAGACTTGGTCGAATATTTTTCGTTGGGTGGTTAGTCGAAAATATAAAATAACGTATGTGACGTCACGCAGTCAGCATCGCTGTAAAAGTTCACGGGCTGGCGATATGTCCGACTTCTTTAGATCATAGTTTACATGCGGTCCACATCTGGTATATATGATTCATTATTTTAACTGTAGATGCGCTTGAAACAGAGGAGATCAGCGATGTGCGGAGCGTGACTCACTGTTGTTTAGTAGCGGCAGACGCAAACAGCCCAGCTGGAGAGAACAGTGTGATTCCCTTCGAGATCAGATGCCTCCATATGCTTTTTCAATCACTCCTGAGGTGTTCATGTGGAATGAAGACCAATAACACACTGCACGTGTGCTGCACATATCTGAAGGTTTTTTACGGTGACAGTAAGATTATAAACATTAAAATAATTCATGTCATGCATTCAAATCCGCACCCCGGTGTTACATGTTATATGCTCATCTAATAATGCACTGAACACAATACTTTGTTAAACAGGTCAATGTTCTTCATGGTTTTATTTCAAGAAGTCTCTTTTATTCACACGCCTCCTCTTACAGTGCGTCACTCCACCCAGAGATTCCCCTGGGTCCTAAAGCACGCTCCGCGCTAAAGCCAAATGAAAATACAGCAAACATTTTTCTAAATTATCTTAATAAAGAAAAAAAACGAAATGTAACTATTTTGCTATTAAAACCGAACTATTTTATACACTTATTTTATCTCTGGCTGAAACAGGATTATAAGGCTGTGTACTGTGGGG
>CM032799.1:18747193-18845005 GCA_019155185.1 Beaufortia kweichowensis
ATGCTCTCAGTGAAGAACTCTACATGATACACAACTCAGGTAACACTCACAAACACAACACACACACACACACACACACTCCTCTGATGGGGTTTGTGAATGATTGTGTTTTTGTGGATTTTAGAGAGTCACACATCAGGACTGGATGAAGGAGAGAAGGCCGACAGAGAGGCTGATGGGAAGGTGAGATGATTTTAACCACACACATAAATCTCATGAACAGACATCAGCTTCAGCTCACGTGTTGTTTAATGAACATGATACAGTGCGCTTATCTTATAACGATACCGCATCATAACAATGACCGAGTTTGTATCCGTGTGCGTTTGTGTAGAAGACATCCAGTCGTCCGGCCGTTCACGTGGACTCCCGTCAGTCTCAGCTGAGCCTCCTGCGAGACGAGATCAACGAGAAACAACGTCTCATTGATGAACTTACAGAGTCAGTCAGCAGTTCGTCATTATTCTATTCACACATTTATTCTGATGATAATGAAGTATAATGATGTCATACATGTCCTCCAGTAAGAATCAAGCTCTGGAGCTGGAGCTGGCTCACGTGAGGTCCAGTTTCACGAACCTGAAGATACAAGACGAAAGCAAGAGCGCCTGTCTGGAGCAGCTGTCGTACGTCAAACTCCATCACACAGACGTGCGTTCAGATGAGGATGTAGTGATGAAACACACACGCTGACTTTGTCTTTTCTCTTCAGGTTTCAGCAGGAGAGACACGCTCAGTCTAAACAGGATCTTAAAGGTCTGGAGGAGACTGTGGTAAGTTTCATTCAGTTTCATTGCTTGTTTATGCTTCAGATGTGATCTTTATGATGATTCGTGTGTTTCTGACTGTGTGCATCAGGCCCGTGAACTCCAGACCCTCCACAACCTGCGCAAGCTGTTCGTTCAAGACCTCACGACTCGAGTTAAAAAAGTCAGTTTCGCATGTCAGTGTTCTGTCAGTCCGATTCCTTCGGTTAATCGCACAGACGTTTATTTAAAAATGTTGAACATGTTGTGGTGTAGAGTACAGAAACTGGACCTGATGATAGTGGGGGGTCTAACACCCAGAAACAGAAGATTTCCTTTCTTGAGAACAACCTGGATCAGCTTACAAAGGTTCATAAACAGGTCAGAACCGGAGGACGATTACTGAAGTGATTTTTATAAGACGGCCTTCGCTGACGTTCATCTTTCCGCAGCTGGTACGTGATAATGCAGATCTGCGCTGTGAGCTTCCGAAGTTGGAGAAGCGTCTTCGTTCTACGGCTGAGCGGGTTCGGGCGCTGGAGACGGCACTGAAGGACGCCAAACAGGGTGCCATGAACGACCGCCGGCGATATCAGCAGGAAGTGGAGCGCATACGTGACGCCATGCGTCTGCGTTATCCGCTGCGCCGTCCCAACGCGGCTCAGATCGGTACCGTAACGAACCTTTTATCTTCCTCGGCTTGTGAGAAGTTGTGCATGAACACGGTGTGTATGTGATTTGTTTTCAAACAGCCAAGCCCGTCAGACCTGGACATCACGTCACGGCCACGTCTCCCACCAGCTTCTCGTCCACACGCGTGACGAAACCCGTCACGTCTTACAGCAACGCTCTCTTCCAGCAGGAGGAGAAATCCGCATACCCGAAAACCAACACGTCAGTATCTGTCTCGCACAAATGTGTGTGTTTATGTGTGGTGTGCCGCTCCTCTCACCCGCTCTTGTGTGTTTTAGAGTTGGATACAGCACCGTGAGATCCACAGACGTACTGAACTCCTGTCCGCTCGACGTGGAGAACGGTGAGTGTGTGTGTGAGCTCCAGACTGCAATAATATTCATTTCATGACCACTGGCGACAATATGAACGTACGCTTGTAAAATGACATTGTGTTGACATTGGGGAATTCTGTTCATTTGTTCTGTTGCTATTATAAAGTCAGACGCTGCGTTTCACTGAGAACAGCAGAATATGGACAGATAAAGCAAGAATCACTTTACTGTAGAGCTGTAATTGGGCCTTAAAGGTTCAGCCCGAGCCGTGTAGCACATGTACATTTTGATTGACAGCTTTTTAAAAGCCTGAGCTCGTTTACAGCCCGACATTAATCAAATGTGATTGTAACATCTCAGCACTCTAAACAAGTTCTCTTTAAACGTAATCTCAGAGGAAACCTCTGTGACAGGATGACTGACGGTAAGTGTTTATTAAATTAGCAGCAGATGATGACACAGAAACCTTTAGCACATGATAATCTCCTGTCGGCTCAAGGGTCACAATAATAATAACATGTACACTTCAGTTCACTGTTCGTCACTTATCCAAACACATAATTCTAAAAGCAAATATTCTGAATGAAATATTGGAAAAACGGTGTACACGACTGCTCAAAGAAAAGTTCACTAACTAGTTGTAGTTAGTGCTGCTGGTGAACTAGAAATGTGAGTTTGGGCTGTAGGACGTGTTTTCTTTGGCTGAGTAGAAAAGAGAGACATGAATTTCTTGGTGGAACTTGTTAAAATTGTAACTATATGTTAAATGTTTCTGTGTGTTTCTTTGTTCTTTTATAGGAAACAGCACAGATGTTAATGATAACAGGTGAGTGACCGTATCTGTGGTCATTTATAGCATGCACGAGATGAGATGACATCATCACTGTATGAACTGACATTACTCATGTATTGAGCTCAACAATACACCCGTGGGATCATTTAATCTGCTCAATCAATGCTTGAGAACCCTTCATCATTTCCTCTCGCATGTACTGTAGTCTGAATGTGAAACGAGAGGAAACCCAGTCATCACATGCCTGTAGGCAGTTCCAGCGGTCAAAGGTGTGAATGTTTGTAATAAACACATAATGACAGAAAAGAACTCTTATACCGAGCTATGAATAGTTCCCCCTTTTCTAGCACCAAAAGTGCTTCATTTTAACCCCTTCCGCTCATGTTAACATTAGCACGGTGTCTGCAGGTAAATCAATGAATACTTTCCCTGTAACACAGCAAATGTTGAAAGTAATGTGATTTGTCAGTCAGTTACTGTTTGCTCTATATGCCTTCAATCTTTCAACTATTGCACTCCAGGTTTGTGAACCATACAGTTTTTATCTACGTTTAGAGGAAATTATTTCAAGATAAAATCAGTTCTGGTATGGATGGCATGGAAAGGTAAATTTAGTAACTTTGTTTTCTCTTCATGATGAGAGGATTTGCATTATGTATGTTGTCAGTAGTTTCTTATTTTCAAATATTATAATATTGACACACATAAATAATTGACAGTATCTTTTTCTACCTCAAAACTATACACAGCAAAACAAAGACAGAGATTCATTCATTCATCTCTACTGAAATTGGCCTGAAAACCAGTTTACAGACACACGGCACATTAAAGCCGGCGTACTGTACATGTACATGAGTCACGTGTGTTAGATGTAGTGAAGGCACATGAGAGCTGTGTGGAAATAGATCATGTGTGTGTGTGTGTGTTTCAGAAGTGATGTTCACTGTGGCAGTGTGCTGGATGAGCCTTCACGAATCTATATCATGCAGCAGCGCACAGCGGCCAGTTAATCATCTCATGTAGGTCAACACACACACACACACACACACGCACACACACAGACACACACACGCACACACACAGACACACACACACACACACACACAGACACACACACACACACACACACACACACACACACACACACACACACACACATACACACACACACACACACACACACACACACACACACACACACACACACACACACACACACACACACACACACACACACACACACACACACACACACACACACACAGACACACACACACACGCACACACACTGCAATACACAGGCACACACAGACACACACACACACACACACAGACAATAATAATACAGACACACACACAGACACACACACACGCACACACAGACACACACACAGACACACACACACAGACACACACACACACACACAGACACACACAGACACACACACACAGACACACACACACGCATTTATCATCACACAGGCACACACACAGACAACACACACACACACACAGACACACACACAGACACACACACACACATACACACACACATCAACACACACACAGACATATCACACATCATCAGACACATATCACAGACATCATGCTATCATCATCATACAAGATCATCATAACACACATCATCATCACACATCACACAGACACACACACACAGCTGATGATGTGATGTCATAAATGATTTCTTATGGATTTTTTTTTGCAGATCTTTGCGCTGTCAGATGTCTGCATGCAGCTGTCGTCACGCGTGTCATCCTCAGATTGCTTTACTCTGTACCTGTATACTGTCTGATATTGTACACACACTAATAATCTTCATACAGTCATGTCATGTGTATTGTCTGTTGCATGTTGCTTCGTTTAGTCAGAGAACAGCACTGTAGCGTCACATAGATATTAAAATACACACACCACACATCTCTATATTACTCGCATTATAATACAGAAATCATTTCCCTTTAGTCTTGCTGAGCCTTAAAGACAAACAAACACACACATTTACATCTAACACACACATGTGTGTTCATTGTGTAGATTTTGATACAGTACTGACTACCTCCAGTGCAAAAAACTCATTTGAGATGGTGTTTTGATTTGCATTGTGTTTGTTTTCACATCACAAATGCTGTAGTTAATATGACATATATCCAATAGATTATGAGTTACACATGCTGGAGTTCATAAAAACATCCCTGAACAATCGTCGCTTGAATTTCTCTCTGAAAATCCTGATCACCCAATCAGGAGGAGTGAATCAGAAGCGTCTGTGGTCATCTTGAGCATGATGTGCAACATTCATTCCTTCATGAATTCTTTTTCAGAGACTGATGGATAAATGTGTTTATTTAAAGCAAGACTGCGGTCGTCATATAATCTGTATTATGATGCTTTAATCATAGATTTAGTTTAGCATTGAAATATATTCCTCTGACATGTGCTTGACAAACGTCTCCAATCGAAACCTTTACTGTCACCATTAGAAGAGTGAAGAGAATCAGATGAAGATGATGTGCAATAGCTCCTGCCGATCCACACAAGATAGATTCTTTATTGAAGATTGTTTTATGTCTTATGTACAGTGTGACAGTTTGCTGAATCCCAAAAATAATAAAGAAAACTCATTCTATGTGTTTTGTTTCTTGAAGTTTCTTGTTGTAGCTTGGTTGGTGTGTGAGAGAGAGAGACACACACAGAGAGAGACACAGAGAGAGAGAGAGACACAGAGAGAGAGAGAGAGAGAGAGAGAGAGAGAGAGACACAGACAGAGAGAGAGAGAGAGAGACACAGAGAGAGAGAGAGACAGAGAGAGAGAGAGAGAGAGACACAGAGAGAGAGAGAGAGAGACACAGAGAGAGAGAGAGAGACACAGACAGAGAGAGAGAGAGAGAGAGACAGAGAGAGAGACAGACAGAGAGAGAGACACAGACAGAGAGAGAGAGAGAGAGACACAGAGAGAGAGAGAGACAGACAGAGAGAGAGAGCAGTACTGTACAGAGCTCACTCACACCAGAGTCATTTCACAGACACATGTCTGTCATAAGCATTTATGTGGTTTATATCATGGCTTTTAATTAAGTTGTAGAGATGTTATATATGAGGAGTCATTTAGTCTTGAAGCACATATGCTGGACTCAAAACTGTGACGGATGGAGGGATGGAGGGATGGATGGATGGATGGATGGAGGGATGGATGGATGGATGGATGGATGGAGGGATGGATGGATGGAGGGATGGATGGAGGGATGGATGGATGGATGGAGGGATGGAGGGATGGATGGATGGATGGATGGAGGGAGGGATGGACATAACACATTACAATGATGCAGGTATTTACTGAACATAATACTGAACTGATTTCAGTCTTAGAGAAAACTGACTGACCTGACGTCATTCTTATGAAACATTTAACAAGATGATTTCATGATATTTTTATATGAATATGTCACATAATGTCAATCACAGTTATGACACACACACACACACACACACACAGAGGCCTGTGGAGGGGTTTACAGTTTATATACAGACACACAATGACTTCACTTTGATCTTTTCTACTGTACAATAGAACTCTAGTATGATAATAGACATTCTTTTACGTATCGTGACGTATCTACGAGTGACACGGATTATGAAACGAGAAACTGTAGGGCGGGGCTTAATTTTAAACATCAAGAACTGATTGGATCGTTTTCTGCAACAGACAGACGCTGACAGAAAGAAGCCCCTCCCTCGCGCCGTTCCTCGTGACCGGAAGTGAAGGGGGGGGGTTAACGTTTTTATTAAGATTATGAGAGCACACAAATCAAAAATAACGAAGAAAATTCTACAGTATTCCATAAAAGAATAACAGTTGTCAATTTTATGGTGACTTTAAATTTGCCAGAGTAAATAAGTATACTACCGAATAGCACAAATATGTCATAATTTAGATTTGACCATAATTATGACTACATGGACTTCAATTGTGTTTTTAATTTATATTTTTATTCCACAGGCATGTCTTTAAATACTCATGACAGACACGCTGTTGCCTGTAAAGTGTGCAGTGCGCACTGAGCAGTGCGCAGAAGGGCGGGGCCATCACGATGTGACGTCAGAAAGGTCGTGGGTGAGAGGTGATCTTGTTGTCTTTGTGAGAGTGGAGCTCGATCACGCAGCCGTGTCTTCCCTCTTCCCCGAATCCTCTCAAAACTCCCTCCCGAACCTCCCGAACCTTCCCCTCTCACCCTCCGGACCCTCCACCCCATCCCGGAGCGCGCGTCAGGTGAGATTTCGGCGCGTTTCACGCATTCATGCGCTCGACGGGCCTGTAGGCCGCGCGCGAGACGCTCGTTAGCCTCGTGCTAATGGCTTGAAACTGATGTCGGGGAAGATCGATGTCTCGTAAAACACAGATCGTGTAAATGTGTCGTTTAAATGATGCAGGAATGCGTGTGAACGCGCGTTAAACGCGTGCTCGTGTCGTTTAGAGAGCGCGCATCTGTTTGTTACGCAGCTGATAAATACGCGAGCTAACGCTGCGGTTACTTTCAGCAGAACATTAGCATTCATGTGAACGGATTTACAATTATACTTCGAAGTCGTGTGAATTTACATCATGCATATACATTCGTTAATCTGATATAAATATTCCGATCATTCATCTGAGATATTTATTTATTTATTTCACTGATCTGCTGACATGACTATTTCTGCGGATAAATCCTTTATTTAAACGAATAACATTCTTATTACATGATAATGACATGTGTTAATGCATGTTGAAATCAATCTCTGTGATGAATTCATTACTGTTCGTTTAGTGTAAATCTGCCATGATGATGATGATGATGATCCCGTGACGTCATTTCCATTCTCATCTGTATGAAGGTGTTTATAATTCAGTGCGTGTGTGGAATGATGTGGAGTGTCATTACCGATGTGTGTGTATTTTAATGTAGGTGTGGTCGTCTGAATTGTTTTTTGTAGGTTTAGTCGACTAAAATCTAATGGTTTTAACAGTAATTTAGTTAAAGGTGTAACTGAATGTGACATACTAACCCTGATGTTCTATATAATATATAAGTCCAGTGATTAGAGATGAACACAGAAAACATGGAGTCATAAGTGACATGTAGTGTATCAACTCTCACTCTGTAGTAAACATAACATCACTGTCTGACACTTCCAGCACTACACATCTTCATGTAAGAATGTCACGTATGATCCCATCAGGACAGAGATGCTTTCTTTTGGTTCCTTATATTGTCTTTAATGCGTGTCAGATTATATCATTGAAATCATTCGTGTCGTCTTTGATGCAAGTTTGGAGTCGGCTCGCCTGCAGTCATGTTTCAGATTGGTGATTGTGGTTTATTTTCCTTCAGCATAAGCGTGTATAATTGTGGTTTTCTTGTGTCTCGTGAGCAGGTCGATCAGTTGTGATCACAGATCCAGAGCTTGATTGATTGATCATCATGGATTCTGGTGTGATTGAAGGAGGACTCAATGTCACTCTCACCATCAGACTGCTCATGCACGGCAAAGAAGTGGGCAGCATCATCGGCAAGGTGTGTTGACATTGTGTTCCAGACGCAGATGATGCAGAGCGCGCGGATGAGCGGCGTGCTGTGATGTCACATCTGTTCACTGTTGTCATCATGGGAATCACGTACATCAGCCAATCAGCAGTCTAGAAGCTCTTGTAGTTTTGTCTTCACGTTTCTAACTGATATAAATGCACTTCTTCTGCTTTACAGAAAGGTGAATCGGTGAAGAAGATGAGAGAGGAGGTGAGGTCTCGTGTGTGTGTTTTTAATCCTAATTTGTCCAGTTGATTTGGCTGCGTAAAGGGTTAATGTGTGATGTCGCTGGTCATGCAGAGCGGTGCCCGGATCAACATTTCTGAAGGGAACTGCCCGGAACGCATCATTACCCTCGCGGGACCCACCACCGCCATCTTCAAAGCTTTCTCCATGATCATTGAGAAGCTGGAGGAGGTACATTGACGGATCACGTGCTGATGAATATGAACGTCAGCTCTTTAGCTCTGTGTCATGTGAAGCGCTAAGAGATGTTTTTGTGCAGGACATCAGCAGCTCCATGTCCAACAGTACAGCGACGTCGAAGCCTCCGGTGACGCTGCGGATCGTGGTGCCGGCCAGTCAGTGCGGCTCTCTGATCGGCAAGGGCGGCTGTAAGATTAAAGAGATCAGAGAGGTGAGCGTCCTCGTGTCATCTCGACTGATGACTACAGTCACATCATCTCATGTGTGTTTGTGCAGTCGACAGGAGCTCAGGTTCAGGTGGCTGGTGACATGCTGCCCAACTCTACAGAGAGAGCCATCACTATCGCCGGCACTCCGCTGTCCATCATCGAGTGTGTCAAACAGATCTGTGTGGTCATGCTGGAGGTATCTGCATGTGGTTTAATGGCATCGGTGGCAGATGCTGTTGTTTGATGTTTAATATGAATGTGCAGAATTATTTTACTCATCCTGCTTCTGTGTCTTCTCATTTCAGTCGCCTCCTAAAGGTGTAACCATACCGTACCGGCCCAAACCCTCAGGATCGCCTGTCATTTTTGCCGGAGGACAGGTGAGAGTGTTTTAAAGTGAAATACGGCTAGGGATGGGTACCGAAACCCGGTATTAAACTAGCCCCGGTGCTAAATTATGAAAGACCGAAGTATGGATAAGCTCTGACGCTATCGGTTCTGCTTTCGGTACTGGAGAAATTAAGAAAATCCATGTCCTGTTTATTAATGCTAAATAAACGTCATCTTGCGCATTTTAACTGTCCAACCATTTCTAATTGACGATAATAGCCTATTTAGACATTTACCTGCATTTTTATCCATCATGTGTGAAATGTCCCTGTCTGTCCCTGAGTAAACTGAGTGCTGGCATAACAATTTAAAGCTCAGCGACACAACACGAAGCTTCGCGCACACAAAGCTCAAGCTCAGCGCTACGACCGCAGCTAAGCTCGCGACACATCATATTGACGCTTCGCGCGACCGATTAAAAGCTTCGGACACACCACGACACGAAAGCTCGCGCACACGCACCACGACACGACAGCTCGGCAGCGCACGACACTCCATAATTTAACAGCTCGCAGCACACAACAACCACAGCTAAAGCACACAACACACACGATAATGAAGCTTCGCGCTTAATAGAGTGATGATGGCGGAGAGAATCAAACGGTGTAAAGTATGTTTACATTTCACTCGAGTGGATGCAGACAATGATCGTTACAACACGTGCAACAAGATCTTAGAAACACAAGCAATCCGTCAAAACATCTTTCAAAAGTTCATCATGTGCGGACAGAGAAAGTTTTCGACTGTCTAGTTAGTTCATCATCCACCTCCTCAGGTAAATGTGTTAGCAGTCTTCCCAAATAACAACGACATAAGCATCCTATAAGGTCTCTCTAAATTACTATTTAATCATTTAATAAATACATCACGTTCAGTTAAATTATGAATAACATGCGTATTTTTTCTGCATTAGCTAAATAAATCATAGAGATTAAAAATGCCTTTACAGTCCTGCATTTACAAATAGATGAATAAGAATAAACTATGCTTATTAAGAAATGATCAAGTAGAAATGACCTAATAATGAATTTGTAGTGATGAAATACATACACTTAAACATGTATAAGTTTTAAGCCCAGCAGTTCTTCTGCAGTCTACCTGCCCAACTGTGTTGCTTTAAAGCACTGGACATTCTTTTACAAAAGAAATGATTTATTTGATTTATTTTGTTTGTATAATATATATTTGCTCAAACATTGCTGTTTGTTAGGCTATAGATAATTATTTTATTTTACATTTAAAAAATAAAGTGTTAATTCTGTTCTCAATTTGTTTTTTTTTTATTAAAACACAACAAAAAGTACCGATAAGAGTACCGTTAAAGTACCGGATCGATAAGTGGTATCGATAAAAGTAGTAATACCGTTAAAACCTTAACGATACCCATCCCTATATACGGCTCATGTGATGTTCATGCAGCAGCTCTGTATGCAAACTTACACTACATTTTCTGAGGTTTTAACAGAGATGTTTTTGTTTCACATCATAGACATTTTTTTTGTATCCAAAAATAAAAACTGCTGGTAAAAATTGTATAATTTTGACCATTTTGTGCCGTTTTCGACTTCCGAGTTTAAAATCCTCAGTCTGTCAACGTGACGTGTGTTTTTTTATCCGATGAGAATGCGTTTGGTTTAATAATGGCTATGAAAGCTGCAGGATCATACAGTAATTGAAGAAGGCAGTAGAGGTCATGGGTTAAATGCTTCATGTTTCTGTGGTGTGGAAGTACTATGAGCATCGTCTAGTTTTCTCCACGATGTCCTTATAGGGCCCTCTAGTCATTTAGAAAGGATAGTTCAAATAATAAAACTCTTCGGCATAATTTTTCAATAAAAGTCGGCCGGTTTTCTCTCATAAGGCTGTTATGTGTATACACAGGTATCATGGTTGATCGCCCCGCCCACTCAATTCCCTTCTCGTAGTTAGTCACGCCCATTTAAATAGCATTTTTTCAAAAGCATTCTGTAGCTGAACTGAGCTAAACGAAGACTGGTTCATTACCCTTAAAACAGATAAAGAATCCCACTTTAATAATGCAACTATGCAAACATTCATTAAAGGGGTCATATGATGATTGTAAAAAATGATCATTTACATTTTACACATTATTTTACATTATTTTACACAGGAGATTATTGTTGTTCCTCTCTGCCCCGACTTTCTGAAATGTGTAGATACAAAGTTCATCGTTCTGAAAAGCGCGGTGTGCTCTGATTGGCCAGCGATCCAGTGGCCTGAATACCACGAGTTTGTGCCGGAAATGCTCCTTACCGTATTTAAAACACAGCGTCTACATGTTGGTGGCAATAATACAATAGCAAGAATCCAAGTTACACCACCTTTCTTCGCATATACATTTGGGTGGTTTGGAAACTCTCTGGGTTTGAGACTTTGTCACTCTGCAGATCTTATACATGCACAAACAGAAGAAATCACATCACATGATGAGTGTCTCGTGTGATCTCATCACCTAAAGAATCAAACATGACTATAGACCAGTGTTTGGGAGTTGTGATGAATGTGTTTAGCTGTTGATGTGATTTTATGTGTAATGTGATGTGTTTTGCAGGCTTATGCGGTGCAGGGACAACATGCCATTCCTCAGCCTGATGTGAGTCCTCATTATTTACACACATCTCTGTTACATTGTACACACGTGTGTGGGATGTTAACGTTGTCATTTCTCCACAGCTAACTAAACTTCATCAGTTGGCGATGCAGCAGAGTCCATTTCCATTGGCCCCCAGCAGCCAAGGCTTTACTGGTAACCAGTGTGTCCAGTACACAATTATACACTGAAGAACTGCATTCATCTGCTCGCACGCTCACTCTCTCTCTCTCTCTCTCTCTCTCTCTTTCTCTCTCTCTCTCTCTCTCTCTCTCTCTCTCTCTCTCTCTCTCTCTCTCTCTCTCTCTCTCTCTCTCTCTCTCTCTCTGTGTCTCTCTCTCTCTCTGTGTCTCTCTCTCTCTCTGTGTCTCTCTCTCTCTCTCTGTGTCTCTCTCTCTCTCTGTGTCTCTCTCTCTCTCTCTCTCTCTCTCTCTCTTTTCAGCTGGTATGGATGCGAGCGCACAGACAGGCTCTCATGAACTGACCATTCCAAATGATGTGAGTTCTGATTTTTCAGTCATGTACTGCTAAGTGACTAATCTGCAGCTGTAGTTTAACCATGAGTTGTATGAGCTGATGATGTAATCATGATGTCATTTGACAGTTGATCGGCTGCATCATCGGGCGTCAAGGTGCGAAGATCAATGAGATTCGTCAGATGTCAGGGGCGCAGATCAAGATCGCCAATCCGGTGGAGGGCTCCACCGACCGGCAGGTGACCATCACCGGCTCGCCCGCCAGCATCAGTCTGGCCGAGTACCTCATCAATGCACGGTAACGCGCACCTGCTGACACGTGACGACGTGACCTTTGTTGAAAGGTTTGTTTTGTACTGACACAGAGATGTGTTGTGATTTCAGACTGTCATCAGAGGCGACAGGACTGGCTGCCAACTGATGCCGTCTGCCCCCCGTCACCGCCCCTGTTCCTCCTCCATCATCATCATCATCATCATCACGCATTTATACTCTCTAAGTGCAAAAAGAAACCCAAGTATTCTCAGCCTATCCTTTCCTTTCACCCACCCCAGCTATGCTTCATGGATATAATACACAAGTATTTTATTTATTTATTTCATGGAAATGTTTTTAAAATCCCTTTGCGTACAGTTTTTAATGTCTTTTTTTTTCAATGCATATTCTGTCAGTTAACATTACCGTAAGAAAGCGACAGTGGAGAAAGTGGAAAAATCTGAGAAGACTCAAATGTTTTTATGTCAGATTTTTCTTATAAAAACAGAAAAAACGATAATAAAAAAGAGTAACTAAAAAATGCTAGATTGACCGCTTTCCCTGTATCAGACATGTATTTATTTTAATTTAACTCTGGGACGTTACAGATCTTTTAAAATCTGAGACGTGAGCTCCTCGGATGAATGGGATCGCTTTGATTCACTGATAACTAAAGCAGCAGGTTTTTTTGTTTGGAATATTTGTCATTCCTCTGTTGTTTCTTTTATCCTGAAGTTGGAGATTTTGATCGAGGGAGGGATAAGAGATGAGCGTCACTGTAGTTTCTGCAAATATGACATTACTGATACGAGTTGAAAATATTTCTTTTAGAGAGAATATTTTTTTTAACTTTTTGTGCTGTGGACGTGTCCCGCACCAGAGGATTCCAAGACCGCACGTTTCTTTGATGATGCGACTGAGTTACTGATCCATTAAAAGACTAGAAGGAACTTTCTAGATTTAACACTAGTTTCCTGTCTACTCTGCTCGAGTAATAGTTTTGTTTTGTATTGTTGTTATTATTATTATTATTATTATTATAATTTTTCTTGCAGGAGGAAAGAAAACATAAAACATTTTTGTGCACGTTTTCAGAATATTGTAGATTTGGAGTGCAGCAGGAATGAAGAATTAAACATGCAAAATTAAAACATGAAATGCTAAAACTATGCATTGAAATCCTGTGCTTTTATTTCTTGCTTTATCATCATGTGGATCATTAGAGAGTGTCTATGATTCGTTTGTATTGTGTCATTGGGTTCTTTAAGACTTAAGATCAGGAATCAGACAGACGGCTGTTGTAATGTCACACTGGTCACTTTATTAGATATAATATGAACGGTTCTCACATGCCGCTGTTATATTATGTGAATGATTCATTATCTTAACACTTGAAGTGCTTCAGGGTGACATTGAGTAACGCTGTAAGTGCTTCAGATGTCCGTGGATAAGGGAGAGCAAAACCTTTTCTATTTTCTTCAGTTTCTCAGAGATGAGCTAAAATTTGATTAAGTTAAACCCGCGTCTGTCAGCCTAACATGTGCATGTCTGTTAATATACACAAAGTCAAACCCGTAAAAACAGTAACCGTTAAAAAACATTTTATAACATCATTTTGCAATTTCTTTATTTTATTTGTACCTTAAAAAGTGAAACTGGCAAAATATTTTTAAATGAAAATCAGGACACTGAAAATGTACTGTGTGTGATTCTCTGAACTGAATTGTGTGTTTGTGTAAACAGTTGAATTGACTGTATAAAGAGTAAATTGGAAACACACATTTCCATATAATGTGTGTTTTGATTAATTGTTACAACATGTTGCATCTGTCCTTCCACTGACAGTCGAGACTAAATGTGTGTAATACTAGCAAATCTCTCTAGATGATGAATCACTGTATGATGTACATGAAATGACTTCAGCGACATCACTATGTCCTAGTTTCTCTTCTTGTTTCCTCCTGACGGTTCCGCCGGTGTGGCGGTCTAAAGAACCTCTTATGGTTCCTCCAGGATCTTTTCATTTTTACAGGATGGAGAACAGTTCGATTGAATATGTATTCTTTATTTTAAAATGGATGTTAAAGAATAATGCTTGTTTATTCACTAATATTTCTTTGGCGTAAAACAGCTCTATATGTCAATAGTTGACTTTTTAATTCTCTGATAATGAAATTCCTGACGATTTTAATCAGACCTTTATAATTTATTGACCCTCACCTGAAAATGCTGAAATGACATCATGTCCCAATGTCAAAGCAATGAATATACAGTATAAGTGAAGTCCTTCCTCTGTATCACAACACTACTATATGCTTTATGCTTTATCTAGTTCATGTTTTTGTAAGCATTCACATTGTGGGTTAATAAAGACATTACATCTGCTAAATGATTAAATGTAATTTGGGAACTTTTACTCACTGGTGATCCAAACAGGTTTACTAGTGAATGTGTGAGTGACTCGAACTGAATGCATGTGTTCACGTCTGTCAAAGAGAGAGGGGGAGAGAGAGAGAGAGAGAGAGAGAGAGAGAGAGAGGGAGGGAGAGAGAGAGAGAGAGAGAGAGGAGAGAGAGAGAGGAGAGAGAGAGAGGGAGGAGAGAGAGGAGAGAGAGGAGAGAGAGGGAGAGAGGGAGAGGAGGGAGAGAGAGAGAGAGAGAGAGAGAGAGAGAGAGAGAGAGAGAGAGGGAGAGAGGGAGAGAGAGAGAGAGAGAGAGAGAGGAGAGGAGAGGGAGAGAGAGAGAGAGAGGAGGGAGAGAGAGGAGAGAGGGAGAGAGAGAGAGAGGAGAGAGAGGGAGGAGAGAGAGAGAGAGAGGGAGAGAGAGGAGAGGAGAGAGAGAGAGAGAGAGAGAGAGAGAGAGAGAGAGAGAGAGAGAGAGAGAGAGGGCTCTTATTACTGCTCTCTGTAATTCACCATCTGTTTAAAGACCTCAGCAGTGTTTCTTCATCACTTCAGATCACTTCAATCGGTTGTTAATGAGTTCACATTGATTCATCTCACACCAACAGCAACTGTATGACAAAAGTTATTCAACTAAATCTTCAACTCATTGCAAACGTTGGATTTTAGTAAAACATACACCATAAACAGGTATGTGTGTTTAAACTAGTTAGTCACTTTCTGAATGTCTTTTCTGCTACTGAAAATGTAAGTAAGTCAATAGGAGAATGTGAAGTGTGTGGATCGGTCTCTATAGGGTAGAAAGTGTAATTCTGTCTGAGCAGAAAGATCTAATTATAGATTCTCAGATTGAGTTTCTGACATACAAATAGAAACTCTGTCTGTGTGTGTGTTTCATTTACAACATGTATTTTAAATACACCGGTCACACATTAAATACATATATTTTCATTCATATGTTCATCTTTAACTTGTTCTTTGGGAATGTGTAGATGAACTGGACCGTCACTCCTGTACGATCTGGATTTGTGAACTCGTGTTAGGCAGGTGACTATCACAAAAACCACTACATGCTACTTATTAATGTTGATTTACAATAAAGTAAGTTGAACATTATTTACATACAGTCAAGTGATGAATCATATTTAAACTCATTTTCTGTGTTTACACCTGAAACCATCTCACAGCAGCTTCTCTCTTATCATCTCTCGTGTCTCTTTATTGTAAAATAGTTTATTAGTAAAGGTGAAATATAAACTATAAAACATTATACAGTTATATACTTACATTATTTCATTCTTAATTTAATTGTTTCATTTCAAACTTTTGGATATGTAAATCTCACACAGAATCTTAATGACTTTTACAGTGTGGGTTATTTTTCAGATTGATAAGGTCTGTGATGTTAATATCACTTTTATGTGATTATGTTTTGTTGTGATGTGTTGTGTACAGGTGGACATCAGAGAGTTTCTATGGCTCAATATGATCAGTGAGTGTCTCTACATACAGTCAGTCTGTCATCATCATCATGTACTTTACACACGTGTGTCACTGTCAGTAAATGTTGTTTGTTTGCAGGTTGGAGGATAAAGACTCGCTGGATATTCATGACAATCCTCCAGCACCAGATAATGTGGTCAAAGAGGAAGACAACACTGTACGTACTGTATCTCTCTCTCTCTCTGTCATGTACACACACACACACACACACACATCACACATGTACACACACACACATGTACATACACACACATGTACACACACACACACACACACACATCACACATGTACACACACACACATGTACATACACACACATGTACACACACACACATGTACACACACATGTACATACACACACATCACACACACACACATGTACACACACACACACATGTACACACACACACACACACACATGTACACACACACACACGTGTCTCACTGTCTGTCATCTTCAGGTATATTTCGTGTATGATGAAGAGGTGGAGGAAGAAGAAGCTCCTCCTCCTCCGACCCCTGAGCCTGTAGTTCAGATCAATGACAAGCCGCACAAGTTTAAGGATCATTACTGCAAGACACCTAAATTCTGTGACGTTTGTGCACGAATGATCGTTCGTAAGTTCACACATCACAACAAACTTCATTATGTGAAGTGTTCAGTGTTTGATCATTGTCAAGTGTATATGTCTGTCTTTTTTCAGTCAATAATAAATTTGCATTGCGCTGCAAAAACTGCAAGACAAACATTCATCACTCGTGTCAGTCGTACGTCCAGTTCCAGAGATGCTTCGGGAAAATTGTGAGATGACGTCATGTTTTCTCATTTCTTATTTTCATTATATATCATTATATTGTGTTAAATGCAAAGAAAGCACAAATACAATTTTCTTTGTTTTCGCATAATCTTAATATCAACTGTGACCAAAAGATTTAATTCTGAGATCATTGAGAATTTCATCACATGATCATGAGATCATACATCATCAGCTCCTGTATGTTTCCATCTATAGTTGTCAAATGAATTAGTGAATCAAGTTGAGTTGTCTGCTGGTATATCAGTACAGTATGCTGTCCTGTCACATGATGTTTGAGGAATTGATTTAGTTTTCATATACTTTATGTGTATATCCTCTTACTGTATACAGCTATATTATATCGGATGTGCATTTTTAATAACATATTAATATACAGAGTTTATGTGCATCTTGGCATTTCCATCCTGTGTTTTAAATCAAATATCTCAAAATAAACACTACTGTAATATAGTTGGATGGAAAGATGGCTGTTCACACCACATATGATCTGGAAGCCGTAAGAAAAAGATGTTGACACTTTTGATTTGATGTGTATCTGTCAGCCTCCGGGTTTCAGACGGGCGTACAGCTCTCCTCTCTATGATCAGGAGATCAATAACCCCGGTGAGCATCATCCTGTATTTATTATGAATTACAAACAGTGACACTCAGAAAATCTGAAGCGCGTGTGTGTTTAGGTCAACAGAACCGAACGGATCCGGTGTTTGAAACACTGAGAGTGGGTGTGATCATGGCCAATAAAGAGAGAAAGAAAAACTCACAAGACAAGAAGAATGTAAGTGTCATCTCAGAAGATCTGGAGCAACATCAGACCTTCTGAACATGTTTCTGTTCTGTAGATGATGATGATGATGATGGAAGAGGAGGAAGCCCAACAGCCCAAAGAGGATGAGGAGGGCGCTGAAGGTCAGTCATAACACAGATTAATTGATTGGTTAGTTCGCTGGTTAAGTGATGTATTTAGTGATTAATTAGTAGGTTGCTTAGTAAGTTGTTTGATTGGTTGGTGTGTTTGTTGGTTGGCTAGTTGATTTATTCAGTGGTTGGTTTGTTGTTGATTAGTTGAAAATAGGAAATCCAAGAAGTGCAGCAACTCATGACTAAACCAGGCGTGGCCAAGTTCTGTCCTGAAGGGCCGGTGTTGTGTCAAAGTGTGTTACCCCTATGTTTCCCCTGGCAAACAGCGTGCAGCGAGAGCGCGGTCGCATGCTCATTTCACTTGCGCTTGGGGTTAGGGTAGGGTTAGGTTAGGGGACTGAAGGTCCAGTTTAATGGGCAGGCTCAGGCACAGGACTACTTTTAAAACATTCAATTATGGAGTTATGGACGTTTCCTTCATTCTGTAACACCAGAGAGGAGGCCCGAATGAGCCAGCAAACACCGGTGTGGTTAGGGAGGTTAGGTTTAGGCATTGGGGTGGTTAGGGAGGTTAGGTTTAGGCATTGGTTGGTTGGTTAGGAGGTTAGGTTTAGGCATTGGGGTGGTTAGGGAGGTTAGGTTTAGGCATTGGGTGGTTAGGGAGGTTAGGTTTAGGGAGGTTAGGGTGGTTAGGAAGGTTAGGTTTAGACATTGGTGTGGTTAGGGAGGTTAGGTTTAGACATTGGGTGGTTAGGAAGGTTAGGTTTAGACATTGGGGTGGTTAGGGAGGTTAGGTTTAGACATTGGTGTGGTTAGGGAGGTTAGGTTTAGACATTGGGTGGTTAGGGAGGTTAGGTTTAGACATTGGGTGGTTAGGGAGGTTAGGTTTAGACATTGGGTGGTTAGGGAGGTTAGGTTTAGGCAATGGGGTGGGTAGGAAGGTTAGGTTTAGACATTGGGGTGGTTAGGGAGGTTAGGTTTAGACATTGGGTGGTTAGGGAGGTTAGGTTTAGACATTGGGTGGTTAGGGAGGTTAGGTTTAGACATTGGGGTGGTTAGGGAGGTTAGGTTTAGACATTGGGTGGTTAGGGAGGTATGAAGTGAACCACACTTTCCCAGAGGGGAAGTGTTTAGGGAAGTTAAGGGAAGTGAGTGTGTGTCTGAAAGTGGACTGAAACGCAGCTCTAGTAAGACTTTGATTAGCTGCTTCAGGTGTGTTTGATTAGGGTTAGAGCTAAACACCGGCCATCCAGGACCAACTCTGGGGACTCTGGAAACGTTCTTAGATTTTTTAGTCCTGAACAAAAATTTTTTAGGTCCTCAGAGGACTTCCTGTCGATGACACAAAATCTATCATGATGACAGAGTTCAAAAATAAAAACACCTGCAATTTAGTGTTTACATCACTGGGAAAAAAATTCTGTTATCTGTTACTCACTGTCATGTCATATCAGCTTTAATGACAATACATGTCACTTTAAATACATATCATAAATATACATCTGTCATTACAATAATCCAAAAGACTTCAGTGTCTTCTGAAGAGAATTCATGTGTGTGAGAAAACCATTCATATATTCAGCTGATTGAACTAACCTGAAGTGATACTCAATCAGTCATTTGAACAATATCTCTCAATATTAAACATGTATTAATATTTGCAGTAATGTTTTGCAATGTTTATAATCAACCCAGTGTGGTGTGTCTGTATGTATTTTCCATGTATGTGTTTGTGTTCTGTGCGTGACAATGTGTGTGTATGTTGTGTGAGCGAGTGTGTGTAGGTATGTGTGTCTGTGCTTTGTGTGTGTGTGTTTACATGTGTGTTGTGTGTGAATGGGAGTGTATTTACTCCCCGGTAACACTTCATAATAACTTTCATTAAGTCATTAACAAACATTATTTAATGCTTAATTGATCACAGTTACTATAAATTCACATCAGATCATGTGTTTGTTAATGTTTACAAACGGTTTTATAGAACAATCCATAATGATAAGCAGATCATTAGTTATGCGAGACATCCCTCTCCCCGGACACCATTCCTCTCACTTTATTATCTGCGAAGGCAAACTCATGAATAAATATTAAAATGCTTATAAATGTTGTTACCTTTACCATTCACATATGGTTATAACTTTCATTTGTCTGAAAACATTTTCCATTATATGGTAACTAATAATCAATTAAGCAGTAAATGATGTTTGTTAATGACTAACTAATAAGAGTTGGAGATGAGAGAATATTCTTCATCATTCTGTGTGTGTGGCTGATATAACTCTTGTGATATTATAGATAGGGTTAAAATGTGTATATGTAGGTTATGTTTGAGACGTTGACCGTAACTCTGTACAGTGTTGTGTAGATTGTGTTAATGATATTTTTAGCAGTTAACAGCTGACAGCAGTGTGTCATTTCAGTCATACATCATATTTAACATGTAATGTGTCTCAAGTGAAACCAGTTTAATACTCACTGACACAAACAAAACAACACACAATAGAAAGATCATTATTAGTAAAGCGGTTTCATTTACAGTGCCATAAACAGATCAGTATCGTTACTGTAGTGAAGTCTCATCTGAATAAGAAAATGTTCAATCATTTCACGAGACGTGTCCTGTAGCTGCAGTTATACAGTAACATCATTATCACAAACATGTGTGATATATAAACACAACAGTGGGAAGAGTATGTGAGTGTCTGGTAGTTCCTTCACAATGACTCACAACATCACTTCAACCTTTCTTTAATGTTGTCTTGTATTATTAGGAAAACAAGATGGAGATAAGAAAGACAAGACAGCCACAGATGACAAGGCAAGAAAGTCCAGCACAACACAACATTAATGTGCTCATCACAATCTACAGCCCTCCTCTTTCATGTACTGATATAACAGCACAAGACAACACACAACAACACAAAACACACAAGACAACACACAACAACACAAACCACACAAGACAACACACAACAACACAAACCACAAACACACAAGACAACACACAACAACACACAACAACACAAAACAACACACAACAACACAAAACACAAGACAACACACAACAACACAAAACACAAGACAACACAAGACAACACACACAACACAAACACACAAGACAACACAAGACAACACACACAACACAAACACACAAGACAACACAAGACACAACAACACAACACAAACACACAAGACAACACACACAACACAAACACACAAGACAACACACAGAACACAAACACACAAGACAACACACAAGCACAAGACATTTGACACACACACACAAATTAGACAACACAAGACAACACACACAACACAAACACACACAAGACAACACACGGAACATTGAACAATTTACACAAGTAGACAACACACAGAACACAAACACAAAGACAGTTTGAGACAAAGTGCACATTTGCTTCAGAACTTTTTGAATATTTATTGAATATTTATAAAGTAAATAACATCAATGACAGTTTGAGCAAACAATACATTCTTCCATGTGTATTATTACATATAGTTAATAAAGTAACAATAGTTGAAATGTTCTGCTTAACCGTGATTGGACAAAAGGTTGAACTAATTAGCATAATATATTTGACTAATGTACAGCATACACAAGTGCAGGAGTACAGTCAAAGGAGTTCACACCACATTACGGCATTGTGTGTTTGTTGTGTAATGAAGTGTGTGTTGATGATTGTAGAATAAGAAGCAGCAGCAGACGTTCAGTCAGTCTCATTATTATCTGGCATTATATCGATTTAAAGCCATTGAGAAAGATGATCTGGACTTTCAGTAAGTCTGTCTCATTCATTTCATTCACATATATATATATATATATTGGAGTTTTGATGTGATTGATGAATGTGTTTCAGTCCAGGAGATCGTATCACAGTTCTGGATGATTCTAATGAGGAGTGGTGGAGGGTGAGTGACTGTACGGCTGCGGTCGGTTCTTCACTGCAAACACATTGTGTATGATATTACAGTACAGTAGATCCTCAATAGTTCATCAAATATTTCATTCACACACATTAAAATCACAAAATCATTACGATAAACTCTGTTGCTGAAATCTCAAACACTTTGTAATGACATCTACAAAGACTCACAGAGTTCCTCAGAGTTCTGTAAAATAGTGTCATGTGAGACTTCTAATGCAGGAATTATATCTACATTGAAGCACATGAATCTGTGACAGTCACACTTCTGACGCTATCCATCAGTTTTGTGGATACTTTCAGTTTGTTTCTTCATCACATAATCGCTGTTCTCTGTCCGTTCCAGGGTAAGATCGGGGAGAAGACGGGTTATTTGCCCATGACGTACATCATCAGGGTGCGTGCAGGAGAGCGCGCGTATAAAGTGACCCGTTCATTTGTGGGAAACAGAGAGATGGGTCAGATCACACTGAAGAAAGATCAGGTCAGTCTGTCTGTCAATGACTCAACAACTAATCACATGAGATATAGTGTAATGTCTCATTGAGGTTTTTCATGTCTAGATTGTAGTGAAGAAAGGAGAAGAAGTCAACGGATATCTGAAGGTCAGCACGGGTCGTAAACTGGGTTTCTTCCCCGCTGATCTGCTGCAGGAGATCTGAGAACAATGTCTTCATGTCATTCATCAAACACTTATGGGTTTGTGATTCAGTAAAATAGATTGAATGTGCTTTACAAGTATCTCGTGATAATATTTAGCTTATGTTTGATTTAATTTCAAATCTTCTGCTTGTTGTCTTTCTGCTGCCAACGAACAAGCTTCAGATCTCATTACGACACCACCGACAAATTCTTCTTTCTTTCAATTCATTGTAGTTGACTAAAAGAAACCGTGTATGTTTTATGTATGTGTGATAAAAGGCACATGAGACGTGATTGTGTATTCATCTGTGTCACATTTGCTGATCTGAAGCACTGGGTGGCGCTCTAATCATTCAATTCTTCATGGGGTCAGATCATCTCCAGCACATCTGACTGTGATGCTGAATGGAAACAAACACAAGCGGTCCATCTGAAGCAGCAGCATTTCATTATAAGAATCATTATATAGCTCATGTAAATAACTGAAATACAGGACTGTCCGCTGGATTCTGCTGCCGATCATCTCCAAATCATTTATAACATTGTTTGTGTGTTCAGTTGTTATCAGAGTCATCTAACTAAACATTATCACATGTATTACACAACTTTACACGCGAGTAAATTATTCAACATAAAATATTGATTTAAAATGTTTCATTAGCACATTACTCGCATTTATTAAATTATTATTAAAATACAATCCTGTCTGCTTAAGGCTGACGACTGTCAGACAAGACAAACACAATTTGTTTAAATCAGTTGTAATATATAGACATATCTCGATGTGATTTCTTCAAGTTGACTCACAGTACCCGCATGAGTCTGTGTTATTAGTTCTGAGATCTTGAAATGTCACAACGAAATAAAAGCAAACGTCTGAAATGATGAGGATGTTGTTATTGTTCACACCTGAGCGATGAAGCTTCAGGTGGAACATGACCTAAAAACACTCCACATAGATGACCAATCACAACAGACTGGGCCAAAACTGACCAATCAGAGTAGACTGAGGGACTTTAAAGAGACGGTGTGTGTTTTAGGCAGAAGGTGAAAAGTGCAGTAACTGACTCACATAATGATGATGATGATGACAGTAAACATCTGAGAGGTGTGTGTGTGTCTTCTGCTCATATAACACTGAAGAATACAGAAGCAAGAAGATTGAAATGAAATGTTTAATGAAACAACATGTTGTTAGCGTGCAGGCAAGACAGAGACAAAGTTCTGATCAAAAGTACTTCCTTTACTTTTACCAGAGGAATCCCAAAGATCCGCTGGCACCGTAGACCAGAGCGTCAGAATAACACTTGCAACCACGCCTAAAATACCAACAACACCTGACAAAGAACAGAACAAACACTGAGTATAAATAGAGTCCTTGATTAGAGGTGACAGGTGCAGGTGATTACAAGATGGTAAGTGCAATGCATTGTGGTACATGGAGTCTTAATAGTGCGGGGATGCAGAGCGGGTGAAGGCGAAGCAGTCGGCTCAGTGACACATGTCAAGAAGAGTGGATGACAAAAGCAATGTGAGGATGAAAGAACAAGATGGTATTATAACATGGAAAGAATTGCCGGTACCGGTACAATAACAGGAACAAACAGAAATAAAGAAATATTTCGATTTGGTCATACTGCACACGTAACATGAAACAGGACAATGTGCAAGTTGTAATTAAGAGGAAAATACAATCCCAAATACCCAAAATACAATAACGAAAGAGAAATTCTGATTTATAACATTAAGAAAATTAAGATGAAATTTGAGAACAAACATTTTATGAAACAGGATCTTTCTTTGCTGCAATGTTTAAGACAGACAGGGTTAAATGAAAGAATGTGTTATGGAGTTAATGGATATGATGAGCTAGAATAATATTCTTCTGATCTAATACTGACAGCTGGATGAGTCGAAGAAAAGACTACAGAGCAGTTGTTTCATGTGAATCAAACGATGAAGCTCTGAAAAAGCTCTTTCACACACAATGAGACGTGATGAAGTGTCATGAAACACTGAATCTGGGCTGTTGATTGACAAGAAATGAAACATTAAACAGAGATTAAACATATTTCTTTAGCAGAGAAACACTAGATTTACACATAGACTGATCTAAAACATTACATCATCACTTGTGTCTTCACTTTATTACACTCGCTATTCATTGGTTTCTAATTACACTCATCTTTTGTTTGTATATGTTTGTCAGTATCACACAATCAGAAATCCAACACAACTGCCACATGCAAGTCATGCACAATATAATGTGTGTATTGAACTCAAAAAACAAAGACTAACAGATTACATACACAGACATCAAAGCCATCCAAAAATATGAAGATATGAAGAAATGTATTTAAGGGCTAAGAGCAGGCTGTTTCCGCTGTTTGTTTAGACAAAAGTCTGTCTGCAAAAATCTAGCGAGCAGATGATGAAGATGTTAAAAACTGCTGTTTTTACAGTGGATCTCAGTCTTTCTCTCATGAGGTTTTGCTGTTTACTGTCTGTTTACAGAACAACAATCTCATCCGCTCATCTGACGGCTTTCTCACGACACCGTCTGCAGGGAGGTCATATCATCATCATCATCATCATCATCACTGATGTTTCTGTAAAGCTTTACTTTCATAAATAACATATTCAACTTTTTACTTGATTCTAATGAAAACTTCTGTCAGCAGGTTTATTTTCTTCATGATTTTATTGTGTTGTTACTACAGTAAACTGTACTGCAAATGTTGTTTTTAATACATGATCAAATCAGTGGTGATATCTTCAGAAGTCTGGTCCTTCCTTCTTCAGGTTTTTATAGTCTGTGTTAATGGCCACAAACTGAAAAGAAAACACATCAGTTCAGTATTTCATCAGTTCTCATGGTACAGAGAGGCGGAGTCACATGACAGAAGACAGCGTGTGATTGGCTAGTGACACTACACATCTGAATGGATCTGACTGGACAAAATCAATGAGTCTTAATTCATGAATAAATTGTGAATAAGTTACTGCTTTTATAAATTACTTTTACAAAACACTTATCACACACAAAGATTAAAAGATACAAAGATTAAAACCTAAAAATATAAATCAATTCAACTTTAATGCAGTAAAATCAAGTGTGAGTGACTGTGATATATGTTGATGTGCAGTGATGCAGTGGTTTATCATGAATAAAACACAACTATTCACCAATCAAGATTAAGAACTGAAACTAACTGATGAAGTTATGATCATATTTTACTGTGATAACACATGTAAACACATAAAGAAAAGATGGAACTGAAAGCAGAAATGCACAGAATTGTCTGGTCATATGAAATATTCACTACGTTTGATCATAATCAAATACCTTGTACTGGTAGTTTGGGCTGAGTTCATTCCAGGGCTCCGGGTTATTGCTCTTTCTCCAGCTGATGATTAAAATATCCAAAATAAACATATCACTTCAAGAACAACACTGTTTACATGCTTTAATGTCCATAACATACTGTATGCATGATAAAATACACACCACCATCTGAAGATGTGTGTCTACACGCTTACAAATCAGTAAATAAGAACTCCATCAATACTGTTTACCAATCATCTCTGTTTGAGACCTCAAGAAACTCAAGCGAAAACTAAAAGTAAACAGTTCTTACACAACATGAGGTCCTTTTGCCAGACGAAACAAATAAAGAAAATCCCAGACAGATGAAGAAAACTGTGGAAAGCTGCCAAACACATCACTAACAGATCAATACTCAATGATTCTGATTCATCCAGACAATGATGAAGAATATACAACAATAGATCAATACTCAATGGAACTCAATGATTCTGATATAGCTGCTCATTCTGAACACATCACAATAGATCAATACTCAATGATTCTGATATACATCACAATAGATCAATACTCAATGATTCTGATATACATCACAATAGATCAATACTCAATAAATTCTGATATATGTATATATGTGTGTGAGGATTAAAAACATGCCGAAAATGAAATACTCACTCCAGGATGTTTTCTGACCTGATCTCTGACTGTCCGAAACATCTTTACTGAAGAAGAAAACAGAACTGAGACTGTGAGTGTGTTACAGCTGCTGAGAGAGAGAGAGAGAGAGACAGAGAGAGAGAGACAGAGAGAGACAGAGAGAGAGAGAGAGAGAGAGAGAGACAGAGAGACAGAGAGAGAGAGAGAGAGAGAGAGAGAGAGAGACAGAGAGAGAGAGAGAGAGAGAGAGAGAGAGAGAGAGAGAGAGAGAGAGAGAGAGAGAGAGAGAGAGAGAGAGAGAGAGAGAGAGAGTAATTCATTTGAACAACAAATACATATTTTACATTGGGGCATAAAAACATCCCTAACCTGAATGTATCCGTTGAAAACTAATATCTTATTGAGTGCATTCGTTCATAATACATTCTACACAACATACACAAACAAGCTCTCACTCAAAGCGGTCACTCTGTAGGGTACACCCTTCATAGGGATATAGGGTGCATTCCATCTGTGAAGTACACTTCAGACTGAGAACAATCATGAGCACATACTGAAGAATCCTTTCAGACGGAAGGTTTTAGAATGAAGGATTGTGATGGACCAATCAATCCCACCATTCTGTGTGTGATGACATCATCTAGAATTGGCTCGTTAAGATGACGCAGAAGTGCACTTGAAGGAGCAGTTGATTATACTTCTAAACCCAATCCTGTGAGAAATGATGGCTTGTTTTAACTCATGTGTGGGTCACATATATTGTATTGTACAGATCTGCTGTGAAGATCCTGTCAATCACACTCAACACAAAGATCCTGAAGGAGAGACGACAACCAGACAATGAGTTGTGTTATTAATACATCACAGGTGAGAGTGGTGATGATAAAAACATGTTCAGAATGTCTTTATACTGTTCCCTTATACACAATATTAAACACACGGATTCCTCTTTCCAAAGCCTTTTTTCACAGCATTAAGTGTCACTAGATAACTCATGCCACACATTGACAAAGAGCCCAGAGGAAAAACAGAACAAAAACCAATCATTTATTTAAATGCTCTACAAAATAGCTGAAAAACAAGATGAACTGAAACGAGACATTAGTTGTAAAATGTTTTCAATAATACATTTACAACTCATTTTTGAAGCAAACTCATCTGTATTTATATTCTAAACTCAATGTGCAAGTACATCACGAGTAACTGTAATTAAAATCCCTTTTTTACTTAATTGAGTGAAAAGTAATTGAATTGCAGTAATTTATTTGGTAAGCCATTACTGTACACCCAAAAGCGCTTCTTTCTATTTAGATTTTATGACAGTACATGAAATCATCCATCAGAGTTAGTATTCAATGATTAGACATTATTGAACAGTAACACATGTGTTTATCAAGAAATCAGTGATGTCTGTACGTTATCTGCTTTAAATGTAAATAATGCATACTGTATATATTAAATTCTATGGTAAAGTGTGTGTTTGTTTTCCATGTCACCACTGTCTGTGCTTTCATCCTGCTTGATAAACTGAGAGTGTTTAGAATAACAACATTTTCTCTTTCCTTCCTGAATGTTAATATAAAGTGTTATTAGTAGTTAAGCTCAGGTGTATGTTGTGTAGAGTGTTGTGTTGTGTTGCATGTTTATCATGTTGTGTGTGGATGGATGAATGGATATGACTCAGAGCTTCAGAAAGAAAGCAGATGAAAGATGTTTCCATCAGGTCCTGGAGTCTGACAGCAGATCAGACGCTGAAGATGAAAGACTCACATCACATGCAGCAGCTGGCAGGACTGTCATCTGTCAAAGATCCAGAGATACACATCTCAAAACACACACATGCGAACACTTTTCTATCACTTCTGTACTGGTTTTTCAGTAGCACATATACAGTTTTTCAGCATTTATTAGGTCTTAATGCCAATACAAACGTTCATTGTCTATTAATCAATGTTAACAGATACATCATTTTAAAGATGAAGACCTATTAGTGATAAACAAGTATCGATCATTGATAGTTCATGTTAACTAATGCATTAAGCGTATGTTATAAAATCATACAGAAATCCATTTGGATTGAATAACTCAGAAACCCAATAATCGAAACCAGCGAGCGACCGTTTAACTGCGGAGACTTCACATGACCTGCAGGCGGCGCTAATGAACCGCGCGCGCGAAGCGGAGCGACTCTCCTGAACCGCGAAGAAGAGCTGACGCTCCTTGGACGCGATGAATAACAAACGCGACGCGAGTCGTCACGTTTACTCGTTTCAGGACTATAAATGTTCGCCGGACCCGATATACACGCTCGAGGCGGAATGCGTCGCGTCGCCCATAGTGGTGGATAACGGCTCGTACCAGTGCCGCGCGGGCTGGGCGTGCGCGCGTCGCGCTACGAGCAGCCGCTGCTCGTGTTCCGTTCGGCGGCGGCGCGCAGCAGAGGAGCCGCGCGCAGCGAGACGCACGTGGGTAACGACATCCCGAACCTGGAGCCGCTGCGCTGGACGCTGAAGAGCGCGTTTGAGCGCGACGCGCTGGTCAACTGTGACGTGCAAGAGCTGGTGTTTGATTACATCTTCACACACCTCAACGTCAGCGCACAGGTGAGTGACGTCATACTGACAGTGAATGTCAGTATTTGCTGGTTTAAATATTCTCAAAGTGTTTATTGTTGTGTGTTTATTCCTGTGTGTTTATTGTTGTGTGTTTATTCCTGTGTGTTTATTGTTGTGTGTGTTTATTGTTGTGTGTGTCTATGGTTGTGTGCGTCTATGGTTGTGTGCGTCTATGGTTGTAACTATGGTTGTGTGCGTTTATGGTTGTGTGTGTCTATGGTTGTGTGTGTCTATGGTTGTGTGTGTCTATGGTTGTGTGTGTCTATGGTTGTGTGTGTCTATGGTTGTGTGTGTCTATGGTTGTGTGTGTCTATGGTTGTGTGTGTGTTTATGGTTGTGTGTGTGTTTATGGTTGTGTGTGTCTATGGTTGTGTGTCTATGGTTGTGTGTCTATGGTTGTGTGTGTCTATGGTTGTGTGTGTCTATGGTTGTGTGTGTTCATGGTTGTGTGTGTGTTTATGGTTGTGTGTGTCTATGGTTGTGTGTGTTTATGGTTGTGTGTGTTTATGGTTGTGTATGTTTATGGTTGTGTGTGTTATGGTTATTGTGTGTTTATGGTTGTGTGTGTTCATGGTTGTGTGTCTATGGTTGTGTGTGTTTATGGTTGTGTGTGTCTATGGTTGTGTGTGTTCATGGTTGTGTGTGTTTATGGTTGTGTGTGTCTATGGTTGTGTGTGTTTATGGTTGTGTGTGTTTATGGTTGTGTGTTTATGGTTGTGTGTGTTTATGGTTGTGTGTGTTCATGGTTGTGTGTGTTTATGGTTGTGTGTCTATGGTTGTGTGTTTAGGGTCATGTGTGTTTATGGTCGTGTGTGTTTATGGTCGTGTGTGTCTATGGTTGTGTGTGTCTATGGTCGTGTGTGTTTATGGTCGTGTGTGTTTATGGTCGTGTGTGTTTATGGTCGTGTGTGTTTAGGGTCGTGTGTGTTTATGGTCGTGTGTGTTTATGGTATAATGTGTTTGGGGTGTGTGTTTATGGTCATGTGTGTTTATAGTCGTGTGTGTTAATGTGTGTTTATGGTTGTGTGTCTTTATGGTCATTGTGTTTAGGGTCTATGGTTGTGTGTTTATGGTCATGTGTGTTTATGGTCAGTGTGTGTTTATGGTTTGTGTGTTTATGGTCGTGTGTGTCTATGGTGCCCAGTGTGTGTGTTTATGGTTATTGATGTGTGTCTATGGTTGTGTGTGTCTATGGTTGTGTGTTTATGGTTGTGTGTGTTTATGTGTCTATGGTTGTGTGTTTATAGTGGGTGTGTGTTTATGATTTATGGTGTGTGTTTATGGTCGTGTGTTTATGGTGTGTGTTTGCATGTTATGGTGGTGCAGTGGTTTGTTTGGTCGCGTGTGTTTATGGTTGTGTGTGTTTATGGTGGAGTGTGTGACGTGTAGTGTTTATGGTTGTGTGTTTATGGTGGGTGTGTGTTTATGGTCGTGTGTGTGTTTATGGTCGTGTGTGTTTATGGTGTGTGTGTGTTTATGGTTGTGTGTGTTTATGGTTGTGTGTGTTTATGGTTGTGTGTGTTTATGGTTGTGTGTGTTTATGGTTGTGTGTGTTTATGGTTGTGTGTGTTTATGGTTGTGTGTTTATGGTTGTGTGTGTTTATGGTTGTGTGTGTTTATGGTTGTGGTGTGTTTATGGTTGTGTGTGTTTAGCCGTGTGTGTGTTTATGGTTGTGTGTTTATGGTCGTGTGTGTGTTTAGTGTGTGTTTATGGTCGTGTGTGTGTTATGGATGGTGTGTTTATGTGAGTGGAGTGTGTGTTTATGGTCAGAGTGTGTGTTTATGAATTAGGTGTGTGTTTATGGTGGGAGTGTGTGTTTATGGGAGTGTGTGTTTATGAAATTAGGTGTGTGTTTATGGTGCGTGTGTGTGTTTATGGAGTGTGTGTGTTCATGGTGGAGTGTGTGTTTATGAATTAGGGTGTGTTTATGGTCGCATTGTGTGTTTATAGTGTGTGTGTTTAGGGTCATGTGTGTTTAGGGTGCATTAACCATGGTTGTGTGTGTTTAGGGTCGTGTGGATCATCCTGTGGTCGTGTGTGTTTATGGTTGTGTGTGTTTAGGGTCATGTGTGTTTATGGTTGTGTGTGTTTAGGGTCATGTGTGTTTATGGTCGTGTGTGTTTATGGTCGTGTGTGTTTAGGTTGTGTGTGGTCATCTGTGAATCGCGTGGATCAGCCGGTGTGTAGTCCTCTTCACTGCAGACAGATGATGTCAGAGCTGCTCTTTGAGTGTTATGGAGTGCCGCAGGTGTCGTACGGTGTGGACAGTCTCTTCAGCTTCTATAACAGGATCATCACTCACGCTGTGGATCCGCCTCACACGGGTCTGGTGATGTCATCGGGGTATCACTGCTCTCATGTGCTGCCCGTCATCAACGGCAGGTATCACAAGCGTTCACCTCCCGCGTCTGTTCCCCGTGTGTCTCGTGTCTCTGATGGATGTGATGTGTTTCAGGCTGGATGCAGTGAACTGTAAGCGTGTGAATGTTGGTGGAGGTCAGGCCGCGGCGTATCTTCAGAGACTCTTACAGCTGAAATATCCAGCACATCAGAACGGCGTCACGCTGAGCCGTGTGGAGGAACTGCTGCACCAGCACAGCTACGTCGCACACGACTATCAGCACGGTAACAACACGTACTGAAGAAAACACTTGAAATATATACTGCATGACATCAATAATGTACTCGTGTCAGTGTTTCATCATGAATAAGTCCTGTCTGAAGGTTATGACTCCTGTAAGCCCTTCAGCTGAAAACACTTCACACACAATACAAACATTAAAACCTCAAAATATGAATCAATGCAACTTTCATGTAAAAGTTTCTCTTCCTCTCTGTGAGTGACTGTGAGATATATACTGATGTGCAGTGATACACACAATCATTGTGTGCTTTATCATGAATCAAACTCAACTATTCACCAGTCAAGATTGATAAGAATCATTATACTACAGACTTGTTCAAACAAGTGAAGACATACAGTAGTGTTGTGTCTCTATAGTGTGAAGCAGAAGATCTGTGTAATATCATCATCATCATTCTGCCAATAGAGAGGCAGCATTCATCATGTGACTGATGTGTTTGTGTGTGTCAGAGCTGGAGAAGTGGAGAAGTGTTGAGTTTTATGATCAGGAGGTTCATCGTGTTCAGCTGCCGTTCTCTGGCCGTGTGATGGGCGTGTGTGTCAGCGCTGAAGAGAGAAACGAGAGGAAAGCACAACAAATCAGACGACTGCAGGAGATCAACAACCGCCGCAGAGAAGAGAAACTACAGCAAGATCAGAAACGACTGCAGACGCTCCTCGCTGTGCAGGTACACAACACACGCACGCACACACACACACACACACACATCACACACACGCGCACACATCACACACACAACACACACACAGTGAATGTTGTGTGTTGTGAAAGGAGTTGTTGGAGGATGGCTCTGTGGACACACACACAGACAGTGAATGTTGTGTTGTTGTGTTGTTGTTCAGGAGTTGTTGGAGGATGGCTCTGTGGACACACACACAGACAGTGAATGTTGTGTTGTTGTGTTGTTGTTCAGGAGTTGTTGGAGGATGGCTCTGTGGACACACACACAGACAGTGAATGTTGTGTTGTTGTGTTGTTGTTCAGGAGTTGTTGGAGGATGGCTCTGTGGACACACAGACAGTGAATGTTGAATGTGGATTGTGTTGTTGTTCAGGAGTTGTTGGAGGATCAGCATCTGTGGACAAGATCAAGACTAGGAGTGAGTGTCTGTGTGTGTGGAGTGAGTCTGTGTGGAGGAACTCATGTGTCCAGGACACAGAGATCATGTGTGTGTGGAAGTGAGTGTGTCTTGTTGTGTGTGTGTGTCGTCATGATGTGTGTGTGTCTCAGTGTGATTGTGTTATTATTGTCATGTGAACCGTGTGTGTGTGTGTCTCATGTGTGTGTGTGTGGTGTGTGTGTGTCTCGTGTGTGTGTGTCTCATGTGTGTGTGTGTGTCTCATGTGTGTGTGTGTGTGTCATGTGTGTGTGTCTCATGTGTGTGTGTGTGTCTCATGTGTGGTAATGTGTCTCGTGTGTTGAGTGATGTATGTGTCAACCAGTGTGTCCGTGATGATTCATGTGTGTGTGTGTCATGATGATGTGTGTATGATTCTCATGTGTGTGTGTGATGTCGATGTGTGTGTGAAACATGTGTGTGTGTGTAGTGTGGTGTGTGTGATATTGAGTCATTGTGTGTGTGTGGGTCATGTGTGATGAATGGATCATGTGTGTGTATGAGGTCATGATGTGTGTGGAATCATGTGTGTGTGTGAGGTCATGTGTGTGTGTGTGTCTCATGTGTGTGTGGGTGATGTGTGCGTGTCTGTCATGTGTATTGTGTGTGGGATGTGTGTGGCACAGTGTCATGTGTGTGTCGTGTCATGTCCATGATGTATGATGTCATCGTGTATTGATGGGTCAATATTATGTGGATATTATGGATCATGTGTTATGTGTATTATTATTATTGGGTGTAATGATGTGTATTAATGGGTCATGTCCCATTAGATCATGTGTGTGGGTCATCAATGGTCATTATAATGGGTCATCAATGTGTCATGTTGTAATGGGTCATGTGGTGTGTAGTGGGTCATGTGTGTGCTAATGGGTCATGTGTGTTGATGGGTCATGTGTGTGTGTGTGGGTCGCGTGTGTGTGTGTGGGTCATGTGTGTGTGTGATCATGTGTGTGTGTGGAGTCATGTGTGTGTGTGGAGGTCATGATATTGATGATGGTCGTGTGTGTGTGGGTCATGTGTGTGTGGAGTCATGTGTGTGGGTCATGTGTGTGTGGTCATGGAATGGGATGATGATGTGGGAATTAGGTCATGTGTGTGTGTGGGTCATGTGTGTGTAGGTGTCATGTGGTGGAGTCATGTGTGTGTGTCATTAATGGGTCATGTGAAGAAATGTCCTCATGTATTCGTAATGGGCCATGGGTCATGTCATGAAATGGAGTCATGAAGGTCATGTGGAGTGTGTATTGGGTCATGGTGTGTGTGTGTGTCATTATGGAATCATGTGTGAGTCATGTGTGTGGTATTATTAAAGTCATGTGGCTATGGGTCATGTGTGTGTGTGTGTCATGTGTGTGTGTGTCATGTGTGTGTGTGGCTAGATGGTGTGTGGTCATGTTTGTGTGGAGTCCATGTATCATGTGTGTGTGGGTCGTGTGTGTGTGGGTGTGTCTGTGTCATGTGTGTATTATTATTATCATGTGTGTGTGGAGTCATGTGTGTAAGTATGTGTGTGTGTGTATTGGAGTCATGTGTGTGTGTGTCATGTGTGTGTGTATTATTATGGGTCATGTGTGTGTGTGGAGTCATGTGTGTGTGTCATGTGTGTATTAGGTCATGTGTGTGTGTGGGTCATGTTTGTGTGGGTCATGTGTGTGTGTGGGTCATGTGTGTGTGTGTGGGTCATGTGTGTGTGTGTCATGGAGTCATGTGTGTGTGCGTATCATGTGTGTGGTCATGTGTGTGTGGTATCATGTGTGTATCAGTGTGTGTGTGTGTGTGTGTGTGTGTGGTCATGTTTAATCGTAGTAACTGTTCAAATCTGTTGTGTAGAGATGTGTGATGATGATGATGATGTTTGTTGATGGAGGTGTCAGGTGGAGTCGAGTGGATGAAAGGAATGTTCTGGATTCAGATGTGAATGAGGACAGCTGTGAGTCTAGCAGAAGCTCGGTGCCGTCCCAGATGCGTAATAACACAATCACATCCGGCGTCATAAATCTTCTGATCCACGCATTGTGCTGTTTGTATCGTTTAAGTGGAAATGCCGTTTAACGACGGCAGAGTATCATCAGCTGTTTGTGAGCGGGCGTCTGGCATCCGGAGATCATCTTCCAACCGTCTCTCTGATGGGTGAGGAGCAGATGGGCCTGATGGAGACGGCACGTTCTGGAACAGTGAGTCAATCCGGCATGACTTACACGTGTGTTAAAACACTTGATCGAGAAATAAATGGCGCAGTGCGTGCTTTTGGTGTAGATATCCTGAAGACGTGCGGGAGAGGCGCGGTGAGGAACGTGTTTTGACGGAGGTCATCTACAGTACAAGCTGCGTGAGAGAGAGTTCAGAGAGATTGCTGGCCATCAGACCCGTCGGGTCACACTTCAAGGTCTCCAATCAATGACGCTTCGTCTTACAATCCTGCACTTTCAAACGCTCTCTGCACAACATCTCCCTACGCAGCGGATCTGGTTAAACTCTGCACCACACGGATCGCTCGGTTTGCTTTTTCACTGCCGCTAAGTAAGTTCAAAGTGGGTGTGATTTTAGATTTATCGTTATAGTTAAGGTGAAATACAAACGCAATATAAACAAACGCACAGCACAGAAGGAATGAAGAATAATATGCTAGCAAATCAATGCCAAAAGAACCGGAAATGAAACTGTATGTCCGGAACATGCGTGGAAATGCTTAAACTCTCGCGCGTGCATATTGTGTATTATACTAAATAAATGAATTGAAAAGGTAACCAATGAGATTTAATATGACAAATAAAAGTATATAAAGTCATGCAGGCTGTGAGGGCTTGTGATGCACGCGTCATAATCGGTGGAATGGTGTTGAAAAGTCGTCCTGCGCTCACGGGACGACTGCTGACTATTTTTTTCTTTTGAAATATAGCGGGTTTGGTGTGACGCTTTTCTCTGACCAATCACTGATCTGCAGTGTTTACACGTCACGTTTGAGGAAATATAAAACACTAAAAATATATTCATTTAGATTTTGTGTTTTAAATACAATTGAATAATTAACAAAAAAAATGATCTTAATACATGATCAATGAATACAGAATACATCTCATATATATGTCATTTTAATCTAGTTGAATAAATGAAATAACACACGCATTCTCTCTCTTCCACGTATGTTAATAAAGCTTCAGTCGTTGATTAAAGCTGTTGTTATTGTTGTGTCTACATTAATGAGGTGATGTAGTTTTCATAGTGCCGCAGCGGTGGACATTTACATGAGTACTGGACACTTTCTGAGTATCTGTACTTTACTTGAATATTCTTTTTTTCTGGAATACTTTAACTTTACTACATTTGAAAGACAAATGTCATAGTTTTTGCTGTCATACTTTTTAATATTTCTATCAAGGAAAGTCGTTTTTACATAGTTGCTTTAAACGTCAAAGGATGATTTTATTTCTTCTCTACAATGTGATTGTTTTTATATAATCGCCCTTTTGGTTTCAAAATAGGTCATTGTTGTGTATATGATGTATGCTAACATTGTTAGGGGTTATTTCTGCGGTATCTTACATACTTTTCATTACAAATACAACAACACAAGATGTGCACATTTGGCGGCTCTTGTTTTAAAAATCACATTCAGTCCATTTGCTGCTGAAGTTTCTGTAATCGGTCTCGTTTTATTAGACTCAGAGTTTACCAGAGGTGAACAAAATCACACAACTCCATTACTTGAGTAAAAGTAAAGATACTACAGCTCACGTTTTACTCCATTACATGTTAAAGTACAGAAGTATTTGCAGTATCAAAAGTCAATTTCATTGGTAACACTTTACAACACCATTAGTAAATGAACTAACAATGAACAATATAGTTTTTAAACATTTATTAATCTTTGTTAATGTTAATGCCAATACAATGGTACAAATGTTAGTTTACGTGTGCATGAACTAATGTTAGGGTACAGCAAACCTGTCCTATTTATAATCAGACCTGTAGATATCTCTATATTTACCTGTATTCTGTGTTTAATATTACATCGTCTGTCTTTAATATAGCTTTGTAATCTTCCCCACAAAGTTAATGTGTCCTTCATTCAGAGTCATTTACACAACACAACATAAACATGTTCTTTAGTTTGAGTAAAATAGGTTAAAGTCTATTACAAATAAATAGATTAGATTTGGAGGTGGAGATGTTTGATTCACAGCTCTAGTTATTTTACGTTGTGTTTATTCATGTGATTTATTATTTCTCTCTCTTTGATGATGAGCACTTGACTGTGATGGTGTGTGTGTGTGTCAGGTGTCCGCGGCTGACGGAGGCGCTCTGGACTCGTGGTTCGGGGCTCGTCAGTGGGCTCTCAGGAACCCGGCCGGTGGACCGGGCTGGATCAGTCGTCAGGATTATGAGGAGAAAGGAGGAGAATATCTGAGTGAACACTGCGCTTCAAACGCTTTCATATCCATGGACCTTAAAAACACATCAGCCCCGAAACACACACTCGTGGGAAAATACACAAGCCTTCCTGACACGGCCAACAACGATTAATATCTCCATGTCATAATGTGTGAGAGCCGACTGAAGAACATGTCTAGATTCTTTTATACAGATGACGGTATTTTGACAGAGTATGTTATATGTGATGAGTGTGTTTTATACTGCCCGGTGTAAGAAGATTCATAAAGTGTTTGTGTTATTTTCATCATTGTAAAGTATAATTCATTTCTCAGTGAATGCAGTTAAACAGACTCGATCCGTGACGTGTTTCACAGATGGAAGAAGTCTCTTATGTTTGCCCTCGCCAGCAAAACACTTCTCATCTGAAACTCAAAACACCCATTTCCATGTGTAGAGTATAGTGTTTGATTCTTATGTGTTTCATTGGCTTCTCATTTATGGTTAGGATCAAAATCATTGTTAAGCACAAATTTGAAATGTTGTGCAGTATTATGTGGGAAATGATGATGTCAGTGTTTTGTCGTGTCTATAGATGATAGTGATGATAGTGTCATCTGAAATGAAAACCACCCGAGCAGTGAATAAACACTGGATTTGTGCTTTAAATTACATTTGAATAGGAGTCAAATGAAACTCTTAACCCAGAGAAAAATACACAGATGTTTATCTGGGAAGCATTTTATTTTATTTTTAACACTAAACCATGAGGAACACAATCACAAAGGATCTTTTGTAAAAGGAGTTTTACACAAACATGAACACATGTGTCATAAGCTCTTTGTGTTTTGTCTGAAATGTTCAATAATAACAAAAAGCATGTCAACACAACTGGGATAGACACCGTCACAGGCAGCTATAAATATATACAGAGACGTGTGATTGTATTGGTTAGATTACATGACCTAACCCATGAATTCAGTTCAATAGACTTCATTTGGGGCAAACTTGTAGTCTGGATCGAGATTCGCACAGGTTTAACTGACCTGAAGGAGCCATCCGTTACAAACCCCAATATTTCACATGAAAATACAGTAGATCACATGACAAATATGTATAAATTAATTGTTTATAACAATATTTTTATTCATAATGAAATGTGAGCACCGGTCGACAGATCGAGTAGTGAATGAGAGGAAGAAGAGAAGACCAGCTGACGACATTAAACATGAGCTGAGAGGAAGATGTGAGAATATTATGCAGCAGCTATTCTTATTTAAAAACTAAACTCAAAAACATGTTTTATATTCATTTTTCATTTGTATAGACGAGAAATGTTCATGTAATGTTCACCTCAATAACACGTTGGCATTTGGCCTGCTTGTATAATCCAATAACGCTACACGTAAACCAGAGATCACTCATTTCTTTCAGCAAAGCCACATTTATCCTCCTCCACCAATGTTCAAACCAAATCTACACCCTTAGAATCAGCCAACAAAAGCTTTCTAAACATAGTGTGAGAAGTTTTAAAGCTGTATTAAAGAAAACAACAGCCCAACACATGAACTAAATAGAGTAAGTGTGCTCATTATACCCACCAAAATCTTTTTCCTAGATATTGACATGCTTTATAAGAATATAATTATCATTTGTTAAAATGCAAGATTTATCTCTCATCTGAAAAGTTATTAATTAGTTGAAGTAAGTTTAAAATATTTGATGAATAAAGTAATAATGCTGTCCTGGGCTACATTTAAGCCCACATGTGTTCCTAATAAGCCCACCTCATGATTAATTCACAAAAATAAACACAAATGGTTTTAAAGAAGTACAACATTATATATTCAATGACAGGGATATTCTGATTCAATAAGATTCATATCGCCTGTTTTAATAAGATGAAAAGGTTAGTAGATCTTCACGATGTGTTAGTGAAACAGAATTGATCTTCTTCACCGCTAGACGTTTTCAAGTCAAGCAAATAACTCAAAATGGAAAGTCATCAGCACTTATATAAATCTGTAAATAACTGTTACTATATTCTCTTCCTATTTTCTCACTGAAAACAAATGATAGACATTAGCATCTGTTATATAATGGTGCTACACAGTGTGTATTTTGTAGATCTAGTTGTAAATTAAGCTAGTAAGTAAGATAAAAGCAGACAAAAAGAGTTATCATTAAACACTTTTCAAGTTTGTGATGAGAGAGATTCCTCACTGGGCTTAAATGGTACAACAGTAAGTAACGCTGTTTTCCTTTAAAAATGTAAGATATGTTTACAAAAAGATTCAAGGAGATGAAATATACTTTTCGTTTCTTCATTCATGGTTCGCTTGTGTCGGCTATACAGTAGTTTGCATGTGTTTTGAGTCACTGTATCATTTAAGACCAAAGGAAATCTATAAAACAAATCTGCTCTACAAAACTATTTGTTATAGATTTCTTTGTAAATGAATGAAAAATGGATCACAAAACATTTCGTGTTTGTAGTGCACATGCTTAATATTAATATTTTGATCTTTCAGTAGGACTAGTGCTTTTAGATTAGCTTTGTGTGTATCTTATAGAAACTCATCTTATTTAACATAATATCAATGTATTTACTATAGAAATGTGTTGATTTCTGAAGGGTGTCTTTGTGTGAGACACAGATGAGGATTACTCAACATTGTTGAATGTGATGTCAGGAAAGTAACAAATCACCGATTAAAACAGTGAGATAACGTACCCTAAAATACCCTGAGCCCTATATCAGATGAAGAGGATTATGAGAAAATGAAGAGAAGAAAAGCCAGATGAGAAGCGTCACCGCAGGTTCTTCCGTGATCTCCTCACACAAACTCTCGTCATGAAGAGACTGATATTTCATGATTTGTTTATGAATTAAAATATAGAAATCACAGTGTTTTTACATTTACATTTAGGCATTTAGCTGAGGCTTTTATCCAAAGTGATTTAGAAATATTATGAGACAATAAAGTGACACATCAAGAGAAGGCAACAATAGTATGAAGAAGTGCTTTAGATATTATTCTAAAATCGAATCTGTTTGTTTGTGTTTTTTGTTAATGTCTTTAAATAAATCGTGTAACACACAGCCATCAGGAAGTGAAGAACATGATGATTTGAGGAAATGACCTCAGCACATACTGTACAAACTCTTTCACACACACACACCAGACTGTACAGTAACACTTTTCAGGTATGTTCTTCTTCTGGGTTTTTATAGACAGTGTTATATTACAGTGAATATTATTGAAATCTAAAAACTTACAGTTTCCACTGAAATGGTTCATCTAAGTAAATGAATATGTTGTTTCATAGCATTGATTCATAAATGAGAAATTGTCTTCAGCATGTGTAATAATGAAGTATAATGTGTGTAATAATGTCACTTTATGATTGCTCATATTCTCTACTGTTCATTACTCTGTATAATTAGTGTTTATTATTCTATGATGTATCTGTCCATCTGTATCTCATGCAGTATAAACAACTACATACCACATCAGTGTTTCAACTCATTCTGATTTAATACATGTTATTGGTAATAAATAAGAGTTTATTGTAAAGAAGCTCTTCTTGTCTTTCATTCTGTAAATGTTGATTGTGATTTCAGTTGACAGCTGTTCACATTCACACACATGACAATTAAGAAGGACATGAGAAATGATGTCTTAAGATGAAACATAAGTATCTACATTTACATTTACATGTATATATCTGAGGTTAATCATCACTGTTCCCTTAATAAACATGCTCACAGACACGTGTTTTATATAGATCTTGTGCAGATGGGTCTTCAGATACACATATGTGTTTCAGTCTTGAGTATCACTTCTGTATCATTTAAGGAAGTTACTGATACAGCATACAGCTGTCAACTGAGATAACCATCAACATTTACACAATGCAACACTTTACAATAAACTCTCATTGATTAACAATAAGCAATGTACATACAATGTTTTTACAACCTTTCTTTATCTTTTGTTAATAGAGTTACAGTTGTTGATTGTTTGTTTATGTATCATGTATTAACATGAAGTTGATGTAGTTTACATATACTGTAGACCAGTGCAACTATGAATCAAATGTTTGACTCTAGAGAAGCAAACGTCATAATAAGATTGTGAATAAATGTGTGATGTGTTTGATCTCATCAGGATGCGGCTGCATGTTTTTCTCTTGCTGATGTTATCACACACACGTGCTGATTATCCTTCACTTAAAACTCTACTGTCACAAAAGAGTTTCACACACGGTAAGAGCTTCACAACATCACCTCATCACTGATGACACACATTTCTACAGGAGAATCATTCTGCATCATCATGTGTGTGTTTGTCAGGATCTGAGATGATGGGTGTGTGGATACAGCAGAAACTGAAGAGCACTAAAGTCCCGGAGGTCCATGGCGGTGTGGACATCGGCATCGGCACTGTAGACTATGTGCTCTCAAAGCAAGTGTACAAACCCAAACACATTAAATCACATTATACTGGTACCAAATACCGCTCGCCCTACTCTTCACCAAATAAACAGATTGTTACAGATGTTTAAACAAGGTTTCCATTATTAAAGGGTATAGGTTATTAAATAGCAAATATTATTTGTTGGTTTTATGAACGGGCAATAATAATAATAATAAGATTTTTCTAGGACCACTGAAATCCAGCAGAAGTCTTTTCTAAAACAAATGCTGGAGAAATCTTTCTGTAAATCTTTCAAGGTACACGAGATGATTTACACTATTACATTTCCTCAGTTATTGTAGTGCAAGCCTTCTGTTTTTTATTATTTGCATTGTAATCACTAAATTTGTTCATTTTCATTGTATTTCTCTAAAATGCAAATATTTTCAGCAAAGGAGAACTGTGATGAGCGCCTACTGTCGGCCATTTTGATTTAAGTTGTTCAGTGTCGTACTATTTCCATGAAGTAGTGTGATTTAGACTGTCTTACTAAAGACAACCATCAGCTTATTTTATTTACTGACTTGTGTGATGAATTCTTATGTTTCTACAAGCGGCCCCTGATGAACCCGTGCTGTGCGACAGTGAAGGAGAACCGTTCTTCTTAAACTGTTGAGCATGTATCAGTACTGCTGTTATGATGCTAATATAATAACATGTGAAGTAGGTGTTGATTGATGAATGTATGTTTGTTTAAAAACAGTTCAAAGTTAGATGCACAATGTTAATGTGGGTGATCCATGATGATGGTAATAATGATAATCATGATTATGGAAGAAAATGAAATATTAATTAGCCATACGTTAGTTGCACAACGTTAAAATAGCTTTCCAGTAAACAGAACCAATCACCAATCGATAAACACTGACGTTTCTCTAGGGGAGGAGCTGTTTACAGAGACGGCTCATCTCGTAAAGCGCTAGACAACCTGTGCACATGTGCGGTAGATAAAGCCATCTCAATTTAAGCTTAACATTTACATTTAGACATTTAACTGACGCTTTTATCCAAATCGACTTACAAATATTAGGAGACAATGAAGCGACACATCAACAATAGCACTAAGAAGAGCTTTACTAAGTTTACAATGTTTTACAGTGTTAGATAAATACCTGTAGAGGAAAGAAGAGGGTTTTATTATGATGTCATGTGTTTGTGTTTTTATCTGTTTCTTAAAGGAGGTGAGAGATGTGACAGATGAGATTGTGTTAGTGAGATTATTCCACAAGCAGAGAACAGAGAAGAAGAAAGAGCGAGAGAGAGATTTAGTGTCTTCTGTGAGGGAAACACCAGACCAGTTTGTGATGGTTTTAAATGACGTCATTACGTAAGGACGTAAAAGAACTGGTGAATCAGGTTTTCAAATCGATTCTTTAAAACGAACTGTCCGAAAGAATCAGTTCACTGAAAAGAATCAGACTTCCCATCACTAAGTGTAACTAAGTAAATCATTCAAACTGATTCAAACCCTATTTAGACAATGTTGCCTATTGTTCACTCAATGCGTTCAAAAGAATCGACTCGATCATTCATTCATAGTAAAACTGAACAGCAACCTTAAAATTAACAACTCATTTTCGTGAAACATTAACGTCACGCAGTGTAACGCACTGTAAGTAATAGTACAAAATTTTCATTAGAAATATAGTAGAGTAAAACTTTTACTTAAAAAGTACATATTTCCTGAAACTTTTACTCAAGTAAATGTAATGTAGTTTATTTAACAAAGTTCGGGAGGAGCATCATGTCATCCAAGCAATCAGCACAGAGATATAGCCTCTATAGCCGTCCCTCTCCACTGTCCCGTAACAATTCTTCCCAGTTAATCTTCCCAGTTCCCAGAAATCTTTCCCAGTTATAAAATCTGGGTTCGGGCTAAAATTCCGAGCTTGAAGCCCAAGCCAAATATGCTTGGTTTTATATCTGATTCAGGGACGTGCAGAGACCTTATTGAAAGCGTGAGGTCCCGGGTGAGGTCATCAGGTGAAAGGTCATCATGTGGGAGTGGGACATTTTATTTTTATTTACGGCTAAATTATTACTCATGAAGTTCACTAACATTTCCTTTACAAAAGGCACACCGTGCCTGACAATTGTTACGGTGCTGGGTGGAAGAGACCAGGACGACAGAGAGTAATATCAAATGATTCACTTTACTGTTTTTTTCCCATCACAGAGAATGTCAGATATAACAGGTACAACAGGTATCCAGAGTAACAGGCACAGGCACAGGCACAGGCACAGGCACAGGCACAGGCACAGGCACAGGCACAGGCACAGGCACAGGCACAGGCACAGGCACAGGCACAGGCACAGGCACAGGCACAGGCACAGGCACAGGCACAGGCACAGGCACAGGCACGAATATAGAACAGGGCAAACCTAAACCCACGCAACCACAAACAAACAACATTACAACAACAACGACCGACAGGGAATGAACAAAAAGGCAGACTATAAATAATACAAACAATAAACAGGTAATGAATAAAACCAGGTGCGGGTGATAATCAAATGATGGTGCTAACAAGATTACAAAATGGTGAACAGGTGATGAGGTGCAATGCATAATGGGAACTGAAGTCCAAACAAACGGTGCAGGGTGAAAAACAAAGTCCAAACGGGCTGAAATCATAACAACAATTACATGTGAAAGCAAGTAAATGTAGTGCGTTACTGCCCACCTCTGATGTTGTGTTACTGTTGTGTGCAGTATGAGGATTGTGCAGAGCAGCTTGTCAGATCTTGTGCTGATGCTTGTGAAGGGAACAGGTGTGTCTGTGAAGATCAGTCAGATGTCACTGAGCGTCACGGGCAGATGGGCGACACACTTCGGCATCATGTAAGACAATCATCAGATTATATTCATGTCTCATTACATCAAACATATCAAACACATGACATATAACAATAGCAGTGTTCAGTTCTGATCTCAATGATTGTGTGTATCACTGCACATCACACCTAACAACAGCACATCACAGAGAAGAAGAAAGACTTCAGGAAAGTTGCATTGATTCATAGTTTTAGGTTTTAATGTTTGTATTGTGTGTGAAGTGTTTTCAGCTGAAGGGCTTACAGGAGTCATAACCTTCAGACGGGACTTATTCATGATGAAACACTGACACGAGTACATTATTGGACTGAAAGTAAGTGGATGACACATGATGTTTGTGTGTCTGCAGTCATGATGGCGGTTCATTTGATCTGATGGTGTACGGTATTAATATTAACACACTGCTTGAGTTCAGTGAGGATGAATCCGCTCGACTCTTCATCTCCACCGTCTCCTGCAGCGCTCAGGTCAAACATGTGGATGTGAGATTTCACGGAGGTGCAAGGTGTGTCACGTATACTGTAAAAGACTAATGTGTGATCATCTGACACGTCTAATATCTGCCCATCTGTGTGTCCTGCAGTGTTTTATTTCAGCCGTTTGTCAGCGAGTTCAGAGGTCAAATCACCGAGAAGATCCGCCAGCAGGTTTAAAGTCAAACACACACTTCTTCTAGTGTTTCTTGTCACATTTCTCATTGTGCTTTTGTCATTTGGTTTAGATTTGTCCAGCAGTTGAACGAGTGATTAATGATGTAGAGACACATCTACAGCAGATGCCCGGTACACGTCACATGTCAAACTCAAAACAACAAATTCTGCATAATGTCATTATTCTCATGACAAAACGAATTGAAAATCTGTCGTTTTATCTAAAAGCAGTAAAGCTTACAGAAAAAAAACATGCACAGAAATATAGCAGGTGTCTTTGGGACACTCTCGTGTGAAAGATGTTGTGACATAACGTTACATCACATCTTTCACATGTAATCCTGTGGGTTTTTCATTGCAATTTACACGTAAATGTCCTAAAAGGACACGTTTCACAATGTTGTGTGGCTTTACAAGTATTCAAATACACTAATCTTTTATAAAGTATGGATTATTAAATCATCTGTTCTATTCAATACTCAAGAGTAAATGTAAATATTTACTTACACAGTTTCTTCTTCTTTGTTCCAGTGAACATATCTGTGAATGAGTATATATACGTGAGCATTCCTCTGACGTCCTCCCCGACTGTAACTGATGACAGCTTTCAATTAGAAATGAAGGTAAATGATTGGATTACAGTCATCTGGTCATCACACATGTCACGGTTCCACCTTCACCAAACTCATCTGGTCTCTTTATATACATCATGTGTTTAATGTCATGTTCATCTCACCTGTGGATGAATACTCTTATGTCTCCTACTCTTTAACCGTTAGATATTCAGTGGTTTAATTAAGCTGTTGTTTCTCACGATACTGTCTGATAAAGGGACACGTAGACGACTGTTTGTGTGTTGATTTGTGTAATGTCATCATGACAGGGTGAGTTTTACAGCAAGAGGTTTCCACGTGAAGCTCCGTTCCCGGCTGAAGAGTTTGATGTGCACGATACAGAAGAGTACATGATCTCTGGCTCTGTCTGAATTCTGCATTAATTCAGCAGCATATTCATACTTCATCTCTGGACTGCTACACATTAACATTACAGATGACATGGTGAGATAATAACCCTGTCAAATTATCATTCAAATAGATTATCAACACCAGCTTAAACAACTAATAGATTTGACATAACTCACTGATTTGTGTGTAGAGCAACAATGTTTATATTGATTCAATTTGGAATAGTTCTTACTAACCTAAAGTCAATCTGACTGTATCAATCATAGATCCCCAAGACTTTTCCATTTCATCTGAACACCAGCCAGTTCAGCGTCTTCATCCCACAGGTCTGTGTATATGAAAGGATTTCTTTTGATTAGATGAGTTCTGGCAGGTTAGTTAGTTTGCATCATCACATCAGGTGCTGCTAATCAATGTTACCAACAGACACTCAACACTCAATACTGGATGACGGTTTATTTTAGTTTGCTTTCTAAGCTCCTCATTGGCTGATCAATCCCACATCTATTCTTTCAGTTATTCCATCCTGTTGTGCATATTGTCTTCCTGACCGTATCTTGATCATCCTTTAGAGGATATTTTTAGTTGTTTTATATAACAGTCAGTGTCAATTTGGATGTAATTCTGCTAAACTATTCTTTGGGTTTCCAGGTTGGAGGATATGTTTGCCGCTTTAATCTGACAAAGAGTTTCATTCCGACAACCATAAATGATGATATTCTTTAATATTTGACACATTTCTGTAAACTCTGAACACTGAAGATGATCAAATCTAACATTTGATTTGAAATGTGTTGTTTTATCATTTATCATTCGTGTTCCATAATGGTAAAACAGTAAGGAATGATTAAGTGAAGTTTGATTAACTAATTTGGAGGAGCACGCGACAGATAATTGAACCAGCCAGTTCATCATTAGTAATCACAGCGTCTGCCCTATCAGCCAAGAGAGAACCTCTATAAAATAATCAAGCAGCCTTCCCTTCGTTCTCTCTAGCGTTTTACGGCATCCCTCCTCCACCCCTCTCGCCTCAACGGTACCTTTCCGTGGGGAGCAGCTCTGGAGGTTCGAAGCAAGCGCCGAGCTCGGGGCCCTCCCCGGACAGCACGCCAAATACGCATAACTATTACGCTCGCTTATTATCTGTAAAGGCGAACTCGTGAAATGATGCTGAAGGTCTGACCTGTGGACATACTGCAGTTACTGATGATGTATGAAACACATGATGGATTGTGTTGATTGTGTGATTTGTGTTCAGCTACACACACTCTATCCAGATCTGGAGATGCAGATGTTGTTATACGCCAGCGAGACGCTGATGTTCTCCTTCACTTCAGGACAGATAAATGTTTATGTACCGACTTCAGCAAAGTTTTGGGCCGTCGGTCGTGATGGCGGTCTGATCCCTCTCTTCAGACTCGATGTGGTCAGATTAAACGCACACAAACAACACATCTCACACAACACTGAGCTTCTTTTTTTTAACATGAATTGATTCATGATGAACATCAATTGATTCAATGTCTCGTTCTGCAGAAGAGTTTTTTCAGTGGAAACGCTCAGATTGAGAATGAACACGTGACCGGATCGTTCCGCATGAACAAGTGAGTTTCATACAGTTACACGTGTTCTCATCACTGGATTATTGTTACTGTGTCTCATCACTGGATTATTGTTACTGTGTCTCATCACTGGATTATTGTTACTGTGTCTCATCAAACTCTGTTTCTGCTTTGACCATCACATCAAGTTTAACTCTGAATCTCGGATCATCTGAAATTGGTGATTTCAAAGTGAGATTTACAATAAAGACAGATGACTGTATTCATCATTAATACATCAAAACAATCTTATGAGAATTCATAAATATTTAACCAGGTGGCTAGTTTATACAGATTGTAGGATCTAATTCATATGTTTCAGTATGATTTGTCTTCTCCTCAGTGATTTTTAATCATCATTTTGGATTATTTACATTGTAAAAAAAATCATAAGAACTAGCCACCTCGTGAAATGTGTATGAATTCTTGTGAGATCAGGTTGAAATAAATCTGATGATGTGTTTTATTTTGTATTATGTCTCGTGATGCAGACAGCACCATTTGAACAAGTGTTAAAGATGGCGGTCAACATGTTTCTACTTCCACATTTAAATGGTAAGAGTTTAGATGTACATACAGCCCCGCTCAAAAGTTTGGGATCAGTGAGACTTGTAATGTTTTTAAAGAAGTCTCTTACGCTCATCACAGCTGCATTTATTTATTAAAAATACAGGAAAAAACAGTAATATTGTAAAATGTTATTACAATATAAAATAATGTTTTTTATTTATAATTTATTCCTGTGATGTAAAGCTGAATTTTCATCAGCTGTCAGTCTTCAGTGTCACATGATCCTTCAGAAATCATTTTAATATTGTGATTTATTATCAGTGATGGAAACATGTGCTGCCAAATATTCTTTATAACCCTTGATTATTTTTTTCAGGATTCAGGATTTGATGAATAACAAGTTTAAAAGAACAGCATTTATTCAAAATATAAATCTTTTCTAACAATATAAATCTATACTATCACTTTTTTATTAATTTAACACATCCTTGATTAATAAAAGTATTAATTACTTTCAAAAAAAGAAAGAATAAAAGTGTTCTGACCCCAAACTTTTGAATCGTAGTGTATATTGTTAGAAAACCTTTCTGTTATAAATAAATGCTGTTCTTTTTAACTTTTTCAGGTGTATTTATTTTGTATTCATTTAAGGTGGTGTAAACATTTGTGTAAACACAAAAAATGACACATTACTGTTGTTTTCCCTCTCTGTAAAATCTCTGCCAGACCTGGATGAATTTGGACCTTTTTGAGTCTGAATGGTTGTTTGTTTTGTATTTTAGCACATCTGAAAGTTGGTGTTGTGTTACCTGTGATGAAGAACTTCACTTTGACTAATACTACAATGATCATTAAACATGTGAGTGTTGATTCTGATGCTGTTTGATCAGCTTGTGTGTGTGTGGCCTTTTATTTACAGTATTTTCTCTTGCACTTGCACTTGTTGTTGTTGTTGTTGTTGTTGTTGTTGTACAGTTGTTGTTGTTTACTTCTCTTCACTCTTTCAGGGATTTGTGGTCATTTTGACAGATGTTGAAGCCATGCCAAGCGATTTCTAATATCCAAATACTGAATGAATGGTGTTCTTTTCTTTAGACAATTTTTTTGGTCATATTCTAAGTAAAAAAATCCAATTGAAAAGTAAAAGCATTAATTTAAAACCTATTACTGATCATTTGAAAAAATTGGCTTTAGAAAATCTCATTATGGTAACCATTGAAAACGGTCAATCCCACAGCATGTTTCACTAGAAGATGCCTAAGCATGTTTTTATGCATCACACATGATGAGACATGAATCTAGTATATTTGAATAGAAAACTATATCTTTTTTAAATGTGGAAAGTGCCTGTATCGGTCATGAGAGTCGTGTACACAGTGTGACAAGAGAATATTTTTTACCGAAAGAAATCTTTTTACCTTCTATCCATTTGAAAGGTTTCCTGACAGACGTGTTTCTTCACACAATATCAAACTTAATGTATTGTGTGTAAACGATCCTCCTGAGCATGAGAACATCAGTCATGGACACTTTCCACTGTTTTAGCATTTTAATGATACATGAGTATTCGGTTAATGGGTTTTTAAAAGAAAATCCAGCAAATTTTTTCTGAAAATTTTAATTTTATTCTGTTTAAATTACAACATAAAACGCGTTACGGTTTGAGATTTTCAGCAGAAAAAGCAAAATATAAAAATAAATGATTCATATGGTAAAAGTATTTCTTGTGTGAGATTGAGAACACGATTATGTTTGTTATGACCATTTTTTGTGTTACCAAATTATGTGTATTAAATCTTTACTGCCATAATGTTTCAGTGGTTACATGAGAATGACCCATTTACTGTTTTATTGATTACATACAAACATTTCATTTCCCTGTTTTCTTCTTTCAATTTTTTAATTGTTCATAAACTTTAATATACTTGTGTAGTTGTTTCACACACACACACACGAGACTGAGCTGTTTGAGTTTTTTATACTGATGGATTTAGAGAGGTTTAATAATCTGATGGTCTGAATTTAATACAATCACAAACTCTCCTATTAGAAATGCAAACATATTTCAGACTTACAGCAGATTTAAACTGGGATTCAAAACATGAAAACGATCAAAATCAAACAGTTGAGATTGTAATATTTTTTGTGTATTTGTATGTCATGTGATCATTGCTACTTAAATATGACACACAAATAAAGAGCAATGAAGAATAATCTTGATTTATAAACAGTAATCAGCGTTCAATGACCTTCATGTTTCTACTGCAGTTTAGTTCCTAAAATATAATCATAAATATAAATACAAAGACACGCTCATGATATAGTGAAGTGCTTTACAACGACATCAGAAAATAAATAAACACATCAGAATGAAAAACCTTTTCTCTTTTAATTAACATCAGAAGGTCAAAAGACATCGATATGTGCAGTGTTTGACAGGCTTTGTGCAGTCGGTAAAAGTGGTTTTCATTTACATTAACACAGAGCTGCTTAAGATGGAGATGCTTTTGATAATTGACGTCACTGTGAGAGATCTTAAGTTAAAGTACACAAGTTCACATTAACATGACAACAAAAGCATATCTGGGATGTTGTCAGATGTTCAGCTTGTACTGAGTTTTATTTATACGACAGGATAAAAAGAAGTCATAACGTATTCTTACAATAGCCACATTTTGTGTTAAATGAACATTTGAAATGACATTAATGTAATTGAACAAATGTAGAATTGTAGTTTTTGTGGACATTCAAATAAATGTTGATATTTGAACACTTACATGAATGTAAGTGAATTCATGCAAGAGTAAAGCTCAGAGAATGAAAGCATGCTCTGACATGCCACGAGTCATATGAACAGCTCACATGAACGACAACGAAAAAGAAACATTTTAACACATGCAATCTCATGATGCTCGTGTACAACAGCAGAATCATCTGTTTAGTGTTCATTGTTTCTTTTCTCGTGTCATTTTGATCATGGTCTCTGGTGATCGATAGAGAAAGATGAGTTTATCAAACAGCTGCTCCTCCATCTCCATCTCTCCCGTCTCTCTCACAATGAAAATATCATTACAGAGTTTCAGCACACGATCCACACACGGCAGCTCTTCATACATGATGGATCGAGATATTCCTGTGAAGAACTCGCGTACAAACTTACCGATCACCAGAACTACAGACATGTACAGACCCACGATACTGCAGAACAAAACAGACGGAGAGAAAGTTTAAACCTGTTTAGACCCGAGATATTTCCACATTTACATTAATGATAATAATAAACAGTATTTATGCTAATCTCTTTAACTATTTAACTTTTTGACTAATGAACTACTTCTTTTCTGTCTATGTCATCAGTTTGATGTTATAGCTGTACTCAGTCATCTCAGTCATCCCCGACTAAACAATCCTTTATTGGAGAATATTAGCCTTTTAACTACTACCTAGTTTACCATCCACACAAACACAACTAATAATCCAGATCAACTCAAAACTCAGATCTACACGGCTTCAAACTTTAGTAAATTTAGTTCACGACTTTAAATCAAATCATTTTTATCAAACTACTGACTGCAGGAGAAATGATCCTCCAAGTGAGTCTCCATATATATATATATATATACATTCATTAATGGAGTTTGGGTTCTCTCAAGGGTTTTTCTCCATATATATATATATATATATATATATATATATATATATATATATAGATTCATTAATGGAGTTTGGGTTCTCTCAAGGGTTTTTCTCCATATATATATATATATATATATATATATATATATAGATTCATTAATGGAGTTTGGGTCCTCTCAAGGGTTTTTCTCCATATATATATATATATATATATATATATATATATATATAGATTCATTAATGGAGTTTGGGTTCTCTCAAAGGGTTTTCTCCATATATATATATATATATATATATATATATATAGATTCATTAATGGAGTTTGGGTTCTCTCAAGGGTTTTTCTCCATATATATATATATATATATATATATATATATATATATATACATTCATTAATGGAGTTTGGAGTTCTCTCAAGGGTTTTTCTCCATATATATATATATATATATATATATATATATAGATTCATTAATGGAGTTTGGGTTCTCTCAAGGGGTTTTCTCCATATATATATATATATATATATATATATATATATAGATTCATTAATGGAGTTTGGGTCCTCTCAAGGGTTTTTCTCCATATATATATATATATATATATATATATATATATATATAGATTCATTAATGGAGTTTGGGTTCTCTCAAGGGTTTTCTCATATATATATATATATATATATATATATATATATATATATACATTCATTAATGGAGTTTGGGTTCTCTCAAGGGTTTTTCTCCATATATATATATATATATATATATATATATATATATATATATATATATATATATATTCATTAATGGAGTTTGAGTTCTCCCAAGGGTTTTTCTCCATATATATATATATATATATATATATATATATATATATATATATATATAGATTCATTAATGGAGTTTGGGTTCTCTCAAAGGGTTTTTCTCCATATATATATATATATATATATATATATATATATACATTCATTAATGGAGTTTACTGGGTTCTCTCAAGGGGTTTTTCTCCATATATATATATATATATATATAGATTCATTAATGGAGTTTGGGTTCTCTCAAGGTTTTTTTCTCCATATATATATATATATATATATATATATATATATATATATATATACATTCATTAATGGAGTTTGGGTTCTCTCAAGGGTTTTTCTCCATATATATATATATATATATATATATATATATATATATATATATATATATATATATATTCATTAATGGAGTTTGAGTTCTCCCAAGGTTTTTTCTCCATATATATATATATATATATATATATATATATATATATATATATAGATTCATTAATGGAGTTTGGGTTCTCTCAGGGGTTTTCTCCATATATATATATATATATATATATAGAGATATAGATTCATTAATGGAGTTTGAGTTCTCCCAAGGGTTTTTCTCCATATATATATATATATATATATATATATAGATTCATTAATGGAGTTTGGGTTCTCTCAAGGGTTTTTCTCCATATATATATATATATATATATATATATATATATATATATATATATATATATATATATACATTCATTAATGGAGTTTGAGTTCTCTCAAGGGTTTTTCTCCATATATATATATATATATATATATATATATATATATATATATATATATATAGATTCATTAATGGAGTTTGGGTTCTCCCAAGGGTTTTCTCCATATATATATATATATATATATATATATATATATATATATATATATATAGATTCATTAATGGAGTTTGGGTTCTCCCAAGGGTTTTTCTCCATATATATATATATATATATATATAGATTCATTAATGGAGTTTGGGGTTCTCTCAAGGGTTTTCTCCATATATATATATATATATATATATATATATATATAGATTCATTAATGGAGTTTAGGAGTTCTCCCAAGGGTTTTCTCCATATATATATATATATATATATATATATATATATACATTCATTAATGGAGTTTGGGTTCTCTCAAGGGTTTTTCTCCATATATATATATATATATATATATATATATATATATATATATATATATATATAGATTCATTAATGGAGTTTGGGTTCTCCCAAGGTTTTTTCTCCATATATATATATATATATATATATATATATATATATATATATATATACATTCATTAATGGAGTTTGAGTTCTCTCAAGGGTTTTTTCTCCATATATATATATATATATATATATAGATTCATTAATGGAGTTTGGGTTCTCCCAAGGGTTTTCTCCATATATATATATATATATATATATATATATAGATTCATTAATGGAGTTTGAGTTCTCCCCAAGGGTTTTTCTCCATATATATATATATATATATATATATATATATATATATATATACATTCATTAATGGAGTTTGGGTTCTCTCAGGGTTTTTCTCATATATATATATATATATATATATATATATATATATATATAGATTCATTAATGGAGTTTGGGTTCTCCCAAAGGGTTCTTCTCCATATATATATATATATATATATAGATTCATTAATGGAGTTTGGGTTCTCCCAAGGGGTTTTCTCCATATATATATATATATATATATATATATATATATATATATATATATATACATTCATTAATGGAGTTTGAGTTCTCTTGTTACAGAACAGAAGGGACAGAGTCAGCGGATGCAAACAAAGGTATCTTTAATAAAACAAACACAAGATGATAAAACAAAACAGGAATGTAACTTAAACAAATACTGTCCTTAGAAGTGCTGATGGGTAAAGGTGAACACGGACGACGAGAAGACGATGAAGACGATGAGACAAAGATGAATCCACAGGTAGTTGTAGTAACACCCAGGTATTAGTCCGGGTAACAAGCGTTTAGACAGGACAGTGACTGGTAGGGGTGAGTGTCCTTATATACAGTGGTGATGACGGTCAGGTGTTGGTGATGATGATGATGACAAAGAACAACAGGTGTGCGGAGGTGCAGGGTGACATGGGAAGTGCAGTTTAAACACACGAAGACAGGTGACATCGTGACAGTACCCCCCCGGTAGGCGCGTCCTCGCGCCACAAGATCCACGGAGGGGGGAGAGGGAGGCTGGGTGGGTGGTCGAGGTCAGGAGGCTCAGGGTCAGGATCAGGAGGCTCGGGGTCAGGATCAGGAGGCTCGGGGTCAGGATCAGGAGGCTCGGGATCAGGGTCAGGAGGCTCGGGCTCTGGAGGCTCGGGGTCAGGATCAGGAGGCTCGGGGTCAGGATCAGGAGGCTCGGGGTCAGGGTCTGGAGGCTCGGGGTCAGGGTCTGGAGGCTCGGGGTCAGGATCAGGCTCTGGCGCCGCTTGTGGCGGCTCTGACCGCTCGGGTGCAGGTGGTGGCGGCTGGGACTCTGACCGCTCGGGTGCAGGCTGTGGCGGCTGTGACCGCTCGGGTGCAGGCTGTGGCGGCTGTGACCGCTCGGGTGCAGGCTGTGTGGCGGCTGTGACAGCTTCGGGTGCAGAGCTGTGGCGGCTGTGACCCTTCCGGGTGCAGGCTGTGGCGGCTGTGACTCCTGACCGCTTCGGGTGCAGGCTGTGGCGGCTGTGACCGCTCGGGTGCAGGCTGTGGCGGCTGTGACCTTCGGGGTGCAGGCTGTGGCGGCTGTGACCCCTTCGAGGTGCAGGCTGTGGCGGCTGTGACCTTTCGGAGTGCAGGCTGTGGCGGCTGTGACCGTTCGGGTGCAGGCTGTGGCGGCTGTGACTCTGACCGCTCGGGTGCAGGCTGTGGCGGCTGTGACCGCTCGGGTGAAGCAGGGGACTCAGAAGCGCCGGGAACAGGGGACTCAGAAGCGCCGGGAACAGGGGACTCACAAGCGCCGGGAACAGGGGACTCACAAGCGCCGGGAACAGGGGACTCACAAGCGCCGGGAACAGGGGACCCAGAGGAGACAGGGACTGGGAACCTAGAGGAGACAGGGACTGGGGACCTAGGGGAGACAGGAACTGGGGACCTAGGGGAGATAGGAACTGGGGACCTAGAGGAGACAGGGACTGGGAACCTAGAAGAGACAGGGACTGGGGATCTAGGGGAGACAGGAACTGGGGACCTAGGGGAGATAGGAACTGGGGACCTAGAGGAGACAGGGATTGGGAACCTAGCGGAGACAGGGAACCTAGAGGAGACAGGGACTGGGGACCTAGAGGGAGACAGGGACTGGGGATCTAGAGGGAGAGCAGGGACTGGGGACCTAGGGGAGACAGGAACTGGGGACCTAGGGAGATAGGAACTGGGGACCTAGAGGAGACAGGGATTGGGAACCTAAGCGGAGACAGGGACTGGGAATTCTGAGGAGTCTAGGAAACAGTCTGGGAATTTTGGGGCTTCTAAAACACAAACTGGAAACTCTAGGACATAGTCTAGGAACTTTCGGGAAACTCTAGGCGGAGTCTGGGAACTCGGGGAAACTCTAAGGGTGGGGTCTGGGAACTCGGTAGGCCCTCTTGGCCGGGACTGGACTCAGGAGAGCACCCCTCTTGGCGGGACTGGAGGCTCGGGAACGGCCCTCTTGGCGGGACTGGAGGCTCGGGAGGTGAGCCCTCTTGGCGGGACTGGAGGCTCTCGAGGCAGCCCTCTTGGCCGGGACTGAGGAGGCTCGGGGAGCAGCCCTCTTGGCCGGGACTGGAGGCTCGGGAAGCAGGCCCTCTTGGCGGGACTGGAGGCTCAGGAAGCGCCCTCTTGGCCGGGACTGGAGGCTCGAGGCAGCCCTCTTGGCTTTGAGACTGGAGGGGAGGCAGCCCTCTTGGCGGGACTGGAGGCTCGAGGAGCGGCCCTCTTGGCGGGACTGGAGGCTCGGAAGGCAGCCCTCTTGGCGGGACTGGAGGCTCGAGGCAGCCCTCTTGGCGGGACTGGAGGCTCGGGAGGCAGCCCTCTTGGCAGGAGACTGGAGGCTCGGGGAGCAGCCATCTTGGCGGGACTGGAGGCACCGAAGCGGCCATCTTGGCGGGGCGTGACTCGGGGCGGCCATCTTGGCTGAGGGCGTGACTCGGGAAGCGGCCATCTTGGCCAGGGACGTGACTCGAGGCGGCCATCTTGGCCGGGGCTGGACTCTCGGAGGCGGCCATCTTGGCTGAGACTGGAGGCTTCGAGAGGCGGCCCTCTGGCGGAGACTGGAGGCGGGAGGCGGCCCTCTTGGCGGGACTGGAGGCTCGGGAGCAGCCCTCTTGGCGGGACTGGAGGCTCGAGGCGGCCCTCTTGGCGGGACTGGAGGCTGGGAGCGGCCATCTTGGCGGGACTGGAGGCACCGGGAGCGGCCATCTTGGCGGGGCGTGACTTCGAAGGCGGCCATCTTGGCCGGGGCTTGACTCTCGGAAGCGGCCATCTTGGCCGGGCGTGACTCGAGGCGGCCATCTTGGCAGGGGCGTGACTCACGGAGGCGGCCATCTTGGCCGGGCGTGACTCACCGGGAAGCGGCCATCTTGGCAGGGCGTGACTCTCGGAGGCGGCCATCTTGGCCGAGGCGTGACTCGAAGCGGCCATCTTGGCCGGGCGTGACTCGGGCGGCCATCTTGGCGGGGCGTGGCTCGGAAGCGGCCATCTTGGCCGGGGGCGTGACTCGAGGCGGCCATCTTGGCCGTGACAGAACACGGGGAGGCGGCCATCTTGGCCGTGACAGAACACGGGGGAGCGGCCATCTCGGCTGCGTCAGAACCCTGGGGAGCGGCCATCGTGACCACGTCAGAACCCTGGGGAGCGGCCATCTTGGCAGCGTCAGAACCCTGGGGAGCGGCCATCGTGGCCACGTCAGAACCCTGGGGAGCGGCCATCTTGGCAGCGTTAGAACCCTGGGGAGCGGCCATCTTGGCCGCGGCAGAACTCTCGGCGGCGGCCATCTTAGCCGCGGCAGAACTCTCGGCGGCGGCCATCTTAGCCGCGGCAGAACTCTCGGCGGCGGCCATCTTGACTGCTGGCAGAACTCTCAGCGGCAGCCATCTTAGCTGTGGCAGAACTCGGCGGCGGGACTTGCGACAACAACCGGAGAGGGAGGAGTGTTGCCGGTAGTGCTAGAGTCGCGGTGGGAGTGGTGGTGGAGCGCTCGTGGAAGGCTTGACGAGCCGCTTCAAATAAATCCCGGAAAGCATCCGACTGACTCATTCTGTTGTAGGTCCTGTCTTCTGTTACAGAACAGAAGGGACAGAGTCAGCGGATGCAAACAAAGGTATCTTTAATAAAACAAACACAAGATGATAAAACAAAACAGGAATGTAACTTAAACAAATACTGTCCTTAGAAGTGCTGATGGGTAAAGGTGAACACGGACGACGAGAAGACGATGAAGACGATGAGACAAAGATGAATCCACAGGTAGTTGTAGTAACACCCAGGTATTAGTCCGGGTAACAAACGTTTAGACAGGACAGTGACTGGTAGGGGGTGAGTGTCCTTTATACACGAGTGGTGATGACGGTCAGGTGTTGGTGATGATGATGATGACAAAGAACAACAGGTGTGCGGAGGTGCAGGGTGACATGGGAAGTGCAGTTTAAACACACGAAGACAGGTGACATCGTGACATCTCTCAAGGGTTTTTCTCCATATATATATATATATATATATATATATATATATATATATATATATATATATATATATATATATAGATTCATTAATGGAGTTTGGGTTCTCCCAAGGGTTTTTCTCCATATATATATATATATATATATATATATAGATTCATTAATGGAGTTTGGGTTCTCTCAAGGGTTTTTCTCCATATATATATATATATATATATATATATATATATATAGATTCATTAATGGAGTTTGAGTTCTCCCAAGGGTTTTCTCCATATATATATATATATATATATATATATATATATATATACATTCATTAATGGAGTTTGGGTTCTCTCAAGGTTTTTCTCCATATATATATATATATATATATATAGATTCATTAATGGAGTTTGGGTTCTCCCAAGGGTTCTTCTCCATATATATATATATATATATATAGATTCATTAATGGAGTTTGGGTTCTCCCAAGGGTTTTCTCCATATATATATATATATATATATATATATATATATATATATATATATATATATATATATATATAGATTCATTAATGGAGTTTGGGTTCTCTCAAGGGTTTTCTCCATATATATATATATATATATATATAGATTCATTAATGGAGTTTGGGTTCTCCCAAGGGTTCTTCTCCATATATATATATATATATATATAGATTCATTAATGGAGTTTGGGTTCTCCCCAAGGGTTTTCTCCATATATACATATATATATATATATATATATATATATATATATATATATATATATACATTCATTAATGGAGTTTGAGTTCTCTCAAGGGTTTTCTCCATATATATATATATATATATATATATATATATATATATATATATATATATATATATATATATATATATATATATATATATATATAGATTCATTAATGGAGTTTGGGTTCAGTGTTGGAGTGTCACTAGGAGACTGAGCTGATATTATATATTACTGATATTAGATATTAGTTATTAAATGAGCTTTTATATTTTCCTGCTTGTCATTCTGTTTATTCTGCTGTAAAGCTGCTTTGAAACAGTGTTATATTGTTAAAGCGCTATACAAATAAACTTGAACTTGAACTTGAACAGTGTTTCGCGTGACTTTCTTTCTTCCTCAGAACACAAAAGAAGATAATGTTGGTAATCAAACAACAACCCCTGAGACATCTTTAGTGAAACTCACCCGTATCCGGCCAGGAATCCCACACTGGACGGACTGACTTTATCATTGAATAACACCATCTCAATACTTTGGCACCTGCTGTGTGATGGGACGGGAGAACACTCCTCCACCACCCACCACTGTGGCCCCGCCTCCGACGAGCTGCCATTGGCTCGCTGCAGTTTGATGGACAGAGGACGAAAGAACTGCAGATGGAGGTCATCGGGGGGGCGTCTGGATTGTTCTGTAAAAACATTCAGTTTAAGCGAAACGTCCGAACGTTCATGCGGTGCCGCTCGGCTCTTCACTCACCCACTTGAAGTCGACGTGCCAGTTTAGCGTTCGGTCCGGATGATCCTCTGATGTATTTCGGCAGCAGATCTTCCAGCATCCTGACAGAAAGCAGAACATGATGAGTAGAGGATGAGAGTTCATATTGAAATGTGTGCGTTTAAGACATGGAGACTCACACGGGACGGCTCTGTGTTCCTCTCAGCATGGACACCAGCTGGCTTTTCAGCGTGGCGTCTTCATATTTTACTGTTAGTTCACCAGGCAGCCTCGTTCAGCACCAGAGACGCATTTCTGCTCCAATGTGAGAAAAACAGTGTGTTGATAAAACCATGACATTGATGTCATGTGATCATCATCAGGTGTGTGTGTGTGTGTGTACGCAGTAAAGTCCAGCGCAGTGTGATGTAGAAGTGTGTTGATGTGTTGAGCTCGTGGATCATAGCTCGTCTGCTGGCGGACTGATGCTCCACAACAAACTGGCATCAGATTTAATCTTTGCCGTCATAATGTCCTCTGGCATATAATTCACAATGAACTGCATCACTGACTGATTCACAAACACACACCAATGACTGTATAAATCAAAGGTTTCTGACGAGAAACATTCAGTGTTAAACAAAGAGAAAAGCCTCATCTACACACTAAAACACAATATGTTTCTCTATTAAACAGAAAAAGATGTCACAGTTTAATGTGAGCTACGGATGTGTTCGCGAAAGCGATTGGTCATCTTCTGGAGCGATGATTGGGAGTACGGGATCAAATTCTGCTCTTGTGCGCTCATGGTGAATAACGGCTATAGAAACACACAAACTCATTTCAGGATTCATTTCAAATGACAGAAGTCATTAATAATGTACTTGTGTCTGTGGTATGACTCCTGTAAGCCCTTCAGCTGAAAACACTTCACACACAATACAAAGATTAAAACCTAAAACTATGAATCAATGCAACTTTCATGTAAAAGTTTCTCTTCCTCTCTGTGAGTGACTGTGAGATATATACTGATGTGCAGTGATACACACAATCATTGTGTGAAGAGATCAGATCTGACATTTATCAGCATGTGTTGAGTTACACACCTCATATCCCATTATGCTCAGCTGGATAGACACGTCTAACGGTTGATTGGTTACTCCAGCAACAGATTTGACCAATGACATGAAGAGAAGAGGAAACCAGACGATACAGATGAGAGCAAAAATAATGAAACCGCCCATCGTGTACTTCACCATCTTCTTCTTCTTCTGTCCGGGTCTGTGTGGATATTTCTGCACACAGAAAACAGTTTATCATACAGATCACGTCTGATTTTAGTCATCATTTTACAGTTTAGGTCAATTATTGCACTGTAAAAACTGAAATCTATGAATGTAGAAAAAGTTTAGAAAATATGTCTTGTTTTTTGTCATGATAGATTAAAAAAGTCTTATAAAATGCACACTAAACTATAAATCTTTTTTGGCCTTGTCAAGTAAATAAGATTGAACTAAAAACAAGTGATAGACTGCTGGTGACCAAACACACACAATAAACAGGAGGATAAATGAGGCTATTTCTCTCCCTTGTTTTAAAAAGGGCATTTTTAGTTGTGTGTTGTTTTTTGGCAAATAATTGTATAAATAAAATGAATGTAGAAACGTGTGTAGTTTGTGTTGTATAAAGGTTCTACAGTTATAGGAAATGAATGTTGATGGTAACAAAATCAAATTGTTGTGTTGTGTCATTACCTTTTCTGCTTCTCTCCAGCACTTCAGGATGAAGATGTTAGCATAGATGTCCTCAACACAGATCCAGTTAGACAAACTGAGAGTCGTGTCTGTCCAAACCCAGTCCATCACAGCTCGTAACTCTGTCAGGAACGGAACAATCCGGAAACTACAGCAAAAAAACGTCATCGTCATCGTCATCGTCATCGTCATCATCATCATCATCATCATCATCATCATCATCATCATCATCATCATCATGGATCAGTCTTTAATGTCTAACACATTCTAACACTCGAAATATCCAATAGATGATGGATGGAAATAATGAAGTGAAATGTAGAGCAGAAAACTCCAACTTTTGCTAAAATAAAGAAAGTTTTAATTATTGATGATTTTAATGAATGGTTACTGATTATCATTTCATTCTTGTGTTCATCACATCAGCTTGAGCGTTCTGCTTAGAAAAGCATCACCTTCATTGATAATAAACATGATAAGCGAGAGTGATGGGCGTACCCTGAAACAGAAAGAGATTGAAGTAATTGTAATTCTTAGTAAGGAAATTTCCAAGGACGCGGTTTGGATAGCCACACTTGATCTGATAGGCTGACAGACCGAAATAAATGCACTTCACAAAATACCACAACTGAGCCACTCGATTCCTGTTAAACCTCCTGTGAGAGAAACAACACAAACACAACATCACACAAGCATTAGAAACAAATGCTTCAATGCTTCAGTCTGGACTGTAAATGTGTTACTAGTTCAGTCTCAGATGAAGGTCAGCACATCTGTGTGACATGAGCGACGCTTCTCACCGTTCCGTGACGCCGGGCAGAATAAAGAACATCCAGAAGTGAATGCCAAACACCAGCACCACCTGAAAAACACACTTTCCCAGCAGAGTTTTGCGCAGATAAAGAGCCCGATCCACGATCATTGTGCTGAACTGAATGAGTAACATGACGAAGCAGCTTCCAGGAACCTGATCTTCAGATAATGACTCGGTTATATCAGCTGCTGCACTGTGCTTCTGAAAATATAGAAACACAATAAATAGACTTATTTCTTAACCTGATGACCGTCACCGCAGAAATCGAGGGAAAAACACCAGTAACAGTATTTTTATAAAATTACAGTAACATTAACAGGATTTATTGTTATGAAATGTGTCGAATATTTCATCTTGACTCTTATACCTGTCCATTAATGTATAGTTGATCATGATTAGATTCAAACACCATGGGTGTTCCTCCTGAGGAACGGTGACAGCTAACAGGTGAAAAAGAGCAGGTGACATGACAAAATGATCTTTATTTCCAGATTGTAACGGTCTGTAAAGTTTTTATTGGGACACCACGTTATCTGCTCTTAAAGCTTGTTTGTGTAGTGTAAATATAGAAAGGAATTAGTGCCGTATGATGTAACTGTAGATATTCTTATACAGGTTTGGATGATTGACAGATTATTTATTATTTCTGACAGATTTTCGTGTTTGGTTAAGTCTCATTTTCGAAGGGATGGAGACACTTACACCAAAAGCCCAGTATCCAAATATAATGACGATGAAGTTCACCACGTCCACCAGAAACATCAGCGCATACACGTCACACACAGGACTGTACTCAGGGTGAATGATGTCATAGAAGAACTGCCTTATGGGTAAATAGATGTGAAGGGCACTGAAACGAAGAGACATGAACTACTGAGACTCTTACTGTATTATTTGAATATGTCATGAACAATGAAGATCTCTCACAGCTCTATGACTTTAGCTTTGGCCTCCAGCATTCGGTTGTTGACATGTTGTTTTAGTCGATCTTTTCTGCTTAGCGGCGGTTTCACCGGCTGCTTCCTCTTTGAACTTGATTTCTTGTGTCGTTTCCCATCTGATGAAACATGTTTACAGGAGTGTGAGCAGATGACGTGACCGGCATTGTTTTGATGGAGTTTGATGGAAATCTAACCGTGTCTGTCGGCGCTCTCTCCTCTGCTTCTTAAGAGCGGCGTCTGCAGAGGAAGGAACGGCAGTCGTCTCCGTCTGCTCTCTCCGCTCGGGTCTTCTTCTCGTCGTCTTGATCCTCCGCTCATCTTGTTCTTTTCTGTTTTCTTCTTCAGTTTCTTAAAGAAGTCCGGCATCTCCACCTCTTTGTTGTCCCACAAACCGTGACACTACAAAACGTATAAACGTTTTCATTGAAATGAATGAGAAGACAAAGCGCTTTTGTCATCTGCATAGTGAAGAATGATTGTTACTCTAAATGAAATATATGTACAAATGAAAGACTTTACGTGCTGAAAAACTTGACAAAACATTAAGGACATAGATAACAAAATGCATCTTCTATGAGTCTGAAGGACATGTGAAGCATTAGGGTTTGAAACACTGATAAATGTGAATCAATGATGTTTGTGTGTAATCTTCAGGACCTTCAGGTTGGCGATGGAAGAAAAATGATGAGCTGAATGAGATCAGTAGCACATAACCATCTTTCTTCTCAATGCCAATAATGTTGGGCAATGCAAAGCTAAGCTCCACATTTATCCACGATGCGCTGATGTAGTCCGCGGAAAAAGCCAAACTGAAAGAAATACTTCACCCGACCGTGAGCTGAATGATAACAGAAAACAGATGGTTAAAACTAATATTCAGCGAATTCATTTTAAATCACTTTTGTTTAACTCATAGTTTAACTATAAAGATATCACATTTAAAAAAATATCACTTCAGCAGTCAGAACATTCAACTTTTAACTTATCATATGCGGTATTCTGAGATGACTTTAAAAGGGTTTGAAGAGCAAAAAGAAACTAACTTGCAGAAATGAACCCTTTAACTTCATTGACGTTTATGCAAATTAAAAGAATTATTTAAATGAAATAAACTAGATTAAATGAGATTTGAAATGAGAATCAGAATAATTGGATTTAATCTGTGTGCAGAGATCATTCAGCTGCTGAACCAACTTCTCCACAATATTACAAAATACACTAAACATTCAAATGGTGTTTAAGAAGCGATTCACAATACATCCTAAATGATCCGACTGAGGATTTACTGTATGTGATCTGGACTGATGTGCGTGATGTCACCTGTGTGTAGATGATAGCGGTCATCCAGAAGCGTTTGGTGGAGTCGTGGGACTGACAGCATGGCCCACAGAAAGATGAGAAGCGGGCAGAAAAGAGACAGCAGAGGCGCAGATATCATGTGATTTATAATGATGACAAAATAACAAAACATCTCTGACTGAGACTCCATGCGTGTTATAAAGAGCAAAGATCAGGCGCACCGCTTGCGGCAGAAGAGAGAAGAAACTCTCGGCGCCTCGATCTCTGGAATATCAAAGATCCTGAATGAAGAAAGAAATGAAACGTGTTTAAGATACAGCTGCCCTGACAGACTCTTTCAGCTTTATATACAGCAAAACATGTTTTTATCACAGGAATCACAGATTAATCATGATCTTCATAATAAAACAATCTGCATCTACACTTGAACAATAATAATATATGTATAAGTATATGTGTGTGCGTGTGTGTGTGTGTGCGTGCGTGTGCGTGTGTGTGTGTGTGTGTGTCTGTTCACTTGTTAAGCAGCAGTTCACTGGCGGTGAGCTCTCTGCTCTCCTGACTGAGCATCTTCATCTCCTCATCATCATCTTCCTTCTTCAGTTCCTGTCTCGACCGACCGTCTCGATCATCATCCATCTGTTCTTCTGTAGTGTCTGTGATTCCTCTGTGTCAAATCACAGGAATGTCATTATACAATTACAACAGATGAAACAGAAGAAAAGAAAGCTTTACTCTGACATGACGTCTCCATCCTCAAGCGTCTCATGTGTGTTTGTCACATCATTTTGATGGAGAATAGATGAATCTGTATCATCCAGAGTGGGTTCACGAGTTATTAGAGGAGTTTCATCTGTCTGACAGCTGAAAAACACGTGATATTCAACAACACAACAAATCATTCTTCACATTTACAATCATTCACTATATGCCATTCATCTGATTAACACAACTGACTGAATCTTTGTATCCTCTATAAGACAACAATACACACTGTGTGTGTGTGTGTGTGTGTCTCTGTGTGTGTGTGTGTCTCTGTCTCTGTGTGTGTGTGTGTGTGATATACCTGGAGACGCTGCTGTCCAGTGAATAGATGCTGTTGAGTTTAGTGTAGCGGCTCTGAGGCGGCGACTCTTTCTCTCTGTCCTCTGTGTTCTGTCTGCACAGCCAGTTTTTATAGAACTGATGAATACTGTCATGAGTCACATCTTTACCCTAAACAAACACACCATACCAGATGAAGAGAAGCTCAAACCACACCTGACTGTATGACGAGCGGGACACGAGCGTTACCTTCTTCTGTTGATTGTTCAGTAGAGCTCTCTCAAAGCGAAGCACCTTAGAGATGTCCAGACTGTCTTTACACACAGACTTCAGGCCTGATATTATATCCTCAGTGAGAGAAAGAAGAAAAACCCACAGAAACTTCATACCATCAACCATCCGCTTCAATAAGGGATCTACAGAAAGAATGAAATGATCAAATATAAAGCATGTATGAGAAATCTTTCATCTCATATCTGTGAGCAGATCTTGTCCTTATAAACGTTATGGATTGATTGTTCATCATTTTGGTTTAATGTAATGCCTAACCTTACACAGACATATAGAGCTGCACGTTTAATCGTTAAAGGATCGCGATCTCGATTAAAACACTCATACGATCTCATTCATAAATGTCAATGCTGTTTCGTTGGTGTTGGTGATTCTGCCGAAGCAGAGAAAGCAGAAGCCTATAAAACACATGTTTTAAAACTTGTTTTATAGGCGTTAGCAGCCAAAACACGTGTGTGTACTGTATGTGTGTGTACTGTATGCGTGTGTACTGTATGTGTGTGTACTGTATGTGTGTGTACTGTATGTGTGTTTACTGTATGTGTGTGTACTGTATGTGTGTGTACTGTATGTGTGTTAACTGTATGTGTGTGTACTGTATGTGTGTTTACTGTATGCGTGTGTACTGTATGTGTGTTTACTGTATGCGTGTTTACTGTATGTGTGTTTACTGTATGTGTGTGTACTGTATGTGTGTGTACTGTATGTGTGTGTACTGTATGCGTGTGTACTGTATGTGTGTTTACTGTATGCGTGTTTACTGTATGCGTGTGTACTGTATGTGTGTTTACTGTATGTGTGTTTACTGTATGTGTGTTTACTGTATGTGTGTGTACTGTATGTGTGTGTACTGTATGTGTGTTTACTGTATGTGTGTTTACTGTATGTGTGTTTACTGTATGTGTGTGTACTGTATGTGTGTGTACTGTATGTGTGTGTACTGTATGCGTGTTTACTATATGTGTGTTTACTGTATGTGTGTGTACTGTATGCGTGTTTACTGTATGTGTGTGTACTGTATGTGTGTTTACTGTATGTGTGTTTACTGTATGCGTGTTTACTGTATGTGTTTACTGTATGCGTGTGTACTGTATGCGTGTTTACTGTATGTGTGTTTACTGTATGTGTGTTTACTGTATGCGTGTTTACTGTATGCGTGTTTACTGTATGCGTGTTTACTGTATGCGTGTGTACTGTATGCGTGTGTACTGTATGTGTGTTTACTGTATGCGTGTGTAGTGTATGCGTGTGTACTGTATGCGTGTGTACTGTATGCGTGTTTACTATATGTGTGTTTACTGTATGCGTGTGTACTGTATGCGTGTGTACTGTATGCGTGTTTACTATATGTGTGTTTACTGTATGCGTGTGTACTGTATTGGCGTGTATTACTGTATCGTGTTTACTGTATCGTGTTTACTGTATGCGTGTGTACTGTATGCGTGTGTACTGTATGCGTGTGTACTGTATGCGTGTGTACTGTATGCGTGTGTATTGCTGTATCGTGTTTACTGTATCGTGTTTACTGTATCGTGTTTATTGTATCTTTGCGTGTGTACTGTATGCGTGTGTATTGTACTATGTGTGTCGTGTGTACTGTATGTGTGTGTACTGTATCATTAATGTATTGTATCGTATGTTATGTACTGTATGTGTGTGTTACTGTATGCGTGTTTACTGTATCGTCGTGTTTACTGTTTTCGTGTTTGCTGTATTGTGTTTACTGTATGTGGCCGTTAATGGTATGTCGTGTATTACTGTGTATCGTTAATTATTGGTACTAATGTGTTTGCTGTATATCGTGTGTGTGCTGTTATGTGTGTGTTTACTGTATGCGTGTTTCTGTCGTTTACTATGTCGTCGTTTACTGTGTCGTGTGTGCTACTGTGTATTGTATGTGTTATTGCTGGATAATATTGATGTGTACTGTATCGTGTTATTGTACTGTATTGTGTGTTTAACTGTATGTGTTTGCTGTATGCGTGTTGCTGTATGTGTGTTTTGCTGTATTGTGTTTACTGTATGTGTGTTTATTGTATGTGTGTTACAATCGGGTGTGTATGTGTGTTTATGTGTTTTGCTGTATTGTGTGTGTGTTGTGCTGTGTGTGTTATGTGCTGCGTGTGTGATGCAATGTTTACTGTGTATGTGTTAGTGTTTTGTGTTTATTGTGTATGCGTGTTTTACTGCTGTATGTGTTTACTGTATCGGGTCGTTTACTGTATGATTCGTGTTTTACTGTATGTGTGTTTGCTGTATCGTGTGTATTGCTGTTGTCGTGTTACTGTGTGTTTATATTTTGTGTACTGTGTGTGTGCTGTGTCGTTGTTATTGCTGTGTTCGTGTTTACTGTAATGTGTTTACTGTATCGTGTGTACTGTCGTGTCTTGTATGTACTGTATCGTGTTTACTGTTTGTATCGTCGTTTACTGTATCGTGTGTACGTTGTATCGTGTGTACTGTTGTGTGTTTTGTATGTGTGTTTACTGTCGTGTTTACTGTGTGTGTGTTTACTGTATCGTGTGTATTGCTGTATCGTGTGTTTACTGTATCGTTGTCGTTATTTCTGTGTGTATGTATTGTATGTGTACTGTATGTGCAGTATTATGTATTGTGTATCGTGTTTTGCTGTCGTGTTTGCTGTATGATGATGTGTACTGTGTGTGTCGTGTTTACTGTATGTTATTGTATTGTGATGTGTGTCGTTATTGCTGTATGTGTTATTATATGCTGTATATTATTGATTATTTGCTGTATCGTTGTTATTGCTGTGTTATTGTGAAGCTGTCATGTATGATATATTACTGTATGTGTGTTTTACTGTATCGTGTTTACTGTATGTGCGTATGTATTGTACTGTATCGTGTTTGCTGTGTATCGTGTTTACTGTATCGTGTTGTGCTGTATCGCGTGTTTACTGTATGTAATGTCAGTGTTGCTGTATGAATTGTGTGCTGTATCGTGTGTGTGTTATTATTGCTGTATCGTGTGTACTGTATCGTGTGTGCTGTGTGTTGTGTGCTGTATCGTGTTTTACTGTATCGTGTGTACTGTATCTGTATCGTGTTGTGCGTGTGTAGCGTTATTGTGCTGTATGTGTATTACTGTATCGTGTGTACTGTATGTGTGTCGTGTGTGCTGTATCGTGTCGTATTGCTGTCATGTGTGTATTGTATCGTTATTATTGCTGTATGTGTATTATGTGCTGTAATGGAGTGTATTGCTGTGTGTGTACTGTATGTGTATTATTCTGTATGTGTGTGTTTACTGTATTATTATTATTACTGTGTGTTATGTTTTACTGTATCGCGTGTTTGCTGTATCGTGTTTACTGTGTAGCGTGTTTACTGTATTGTGTTTACTGTATCGTGTGTAATGCGGTGTCGTGTGTACTGTATCGTGTGTGCTGTATGTGTTTACTGTATCGTGTGTGTACTGTTTTGCGTGTTTACTGTATGTGTTTACTGTGTACGTGTATTATTGTATGCGTGTGTATTGCTGTATCGTGTGTGCTGTATGTGTGTTTACTGTATCGCGTGTGTACTGTATGTGTGTTTTACTGTATCGTGTTTACTGTATCGTGTTTACTGTATCGTGTTTACTGTGTCGCGTGTGTACTGTATGTATTATGTGTACTGTATGTGTGTGTGCTGTATCGTATTATTGTATGTGTGTTTACTGTATCGTGTTTACTGTATCGTGTGTACTGTATCGTGTGATTTTACTGTATCGTGTGATTTTACTGTATGTGTGTTGCTGTACTGTATTGTGTACTGTATCGTGTTGTACTGTAATGTGTTTACTGTATCGTGTATTGTTACTGTATCGTGTGTTTATAATGTGTGTATAATTATTACTGTATGTGATGTTTACTGCAATCGTGTGTGTATTGTGTCGTCGTATTACTGTATATTATTATTGCTGTACTGTATCGTGTTTACTGTATGTCGTGTTTGCTGTATCGCGTGTTTTTACTGTATTCATTATTATTACTGTATCGTGTTTACTGTATCGTGTTTACTGTATCGTGTATTATTGTGTATCGTGTGTACTGTATCGTGTGTCGTTTTACTGTATGTGTGTTTACTGTATCGTGTTTACTGTATGCGTGTTTACTGTATGTATCGTTTATTATCTGTATCGTGTGTGTGTGTACTGTTATCGTGTCGTAATGCTGTATGCGTGTATACTGTATCGTATTATTGTACTGTATCGTGTTTACTGTATGCGTGTGTATGTGTCGTGTGTACTGTATCGTGTTTACTGTATCGTGTTGTACTGTATGTGTGTTGTACAATATTGTGTTTACTGTATGTGTTTACTGTATCGTGTTTACTGTATCGTGTTTACTGTATCGTGTGTATGTATCGTGTGTACTGTATGCGTGTTTACTGTATCGTGTGTACTGTATCGTGTGTTTACTGTATGTGTGTTTACTGTATGTGTGTTTACTGTATGTGTGTTTACTGTATGCGTGTGTACTGTATGCGTGTGTACTGTATGTGTGTTTACTGTATGTGTGTTGTACTGTATGTGGTATTGTACTGTATCGCGTGTTTACTGTATGTGTGTTTACTGTATGCGTGTGTACTGTATCGTGTTATTGTACTGTATCGTGTTTACTGTATCGCGTGTTTACTGTATCGTGTGTACTGTATATGTGTGTACTGTATGTGTGTTTACTGTATGTGTGTTTACTGTATGCGTGTTTACTGTATGCGTGTTTACTGTATCGTGTGTACTGTATATCGTGTGTACTGTATCGCGTGTGTACTGTATCGTGTGTGTACTGTATGTGTATTATTGTACTGTATGTGTTTACTGTATGCGTGTTTTACTGTATATTGTATTATTTACTGTATCGTGTTTACTGTATCGTGTGTACTGTATCGTGTGTACTGTATGTGTATTGTACTGTATGTGTGTGTAGTGTATGTATCGTGTGTACTGTATCGTGTAAACTGTATGTGTATTATTATGTACTGTATGTGTTTACTGTATCGTGTTTACTGTAATATTGTGTATTATTGTACTGTATCGTGTTTACTGTATGCGTGTTTACTGTGTATGCGTGTGTATTGCTGTATGTGTTTACTGTGTGTGTACTGTATACTGTATGCATTATTATGCTGTATCGTGTTTACTGTATCGTGTGTACTGTATCGCGTGTGTACTGTATCGCGTTGGTATACTGTATCGTGTTTACTGTATCGTCGTTTACTGTATCGTGTGTACTGTATCGTGTGTACTGTATCGTGTTTACTGTATGCGTGTGTACTGTATCGTGTGTACTGTATCGCGTGTGCTACTGTATCGTGTTGTACTGTATCGTGTGTACTGTATCGTGTGTACTGTATCGTGTGTACTGTATGTGTGTTTACTGTATGTGTTATTGTACTGTGCTGTGTCGTTAATTGTGCTGTATGTGTGTTTTACTGTATGTGTGTGTATTGTGTATGTGTGTTTACTGTATCGTGTTTACTGTATCGTGTTTACTGTTTGCGTGTTTTACTGTATGTGTGTTTACTGTATCGTGTGTAGTGTATGTCGTGTGTACTGTATGCGTGTGTTACTGTAATGTGTTTACTGTGTCGTTGTTATTACTGTATTGTGTGTTTACTGTATCGTGTTTACTGTACTGTCGTGTTTGCTGTATCGTGTTTACTGTATCGTGTATGCTGTCGTATTATTATTGCTGTGACGTTATTGTTATTGTGGTGTATTGTGTGTATGTATGTGGTATTATTGCTTTATATGTGTTTGCTGTATCGGTGGTGTTATTATGTGTTGTACTGTATGGTGTGTTTACTGTGTTGTGTTTACTGTATGTGTTGTGCTGTATCGTCGTTGTATTGTTGTGTGTGTTTACTGTATCGTATTGTATTGTGTGTGTCGTGTTTACTGTATGTTAATTGATGTATGTGTGCTTTACTGTAACAGCCGTATTGGTTTTACTGTATGCGTGTGTATTGTATGTACGTGTTGTGCTGTATATTATTACGTGTTGTGGTGTTATGCTGTATTGTTGTGTAAACTGTATGTGTGTGTGCTGTGCTGTGTTTTACTGTATCGTGTTTACTGTTAATGTATCGTGTGTTACTGTATCGTGTATTGATGCTGTGTATTGCGTGTTTACTGTATCGTTTTACTGTAATGCTGTTTATTGTATCGTGTTATTGCTGTATCGTGTGTACTGGTATCGTTATTACTGTATCGTCGTTGGTACTGTATCGTCGTTTTACTATCGTGTGTACTGTATCGTGTGCTGTATGTGGTGTGTGTATCTGTCGTATTACTATTATCGTTGTGTGTACTGTATCGTGTGTTTACTGTGTGTGTGTGTATTGCAATGTGTGCGTGTGTACTGTATCGTGTGTATATGTGTATTATTGCGTGTTTACTGTGTGTGTGTTTATGCGTGTGTACTGTATTGTGTGTTTGCTGTAATGTGGTATTGCTTAATGTATGTGTTTACTGTATGTCGTATTATTATGTTGTAATGTGCTGTATCGTATTGCTGGTATGTATTGCTGTATACTGTATCGTGTTTACGTTATTTAACGCTGTCGTATTGTTGTGTGTATCGTGTGTACTGTATCGTGTGTGTACTGTATCGTGTTTTGCTAATGTTATGAGTGTGTACGTGTATTGCTGTGTAATCGTATCGTGTGTACTGTATCGTGTATTGTGTCGTTTTATTGCTGTATTGTTTACTGTATCGTTATGTACTGTATGTATTAATTTTGCTGTATGTGTGATTTACGTGTAATGTGTGTTATTGCTGTATTATTGTGTTGCTGTTACTGTATGTGTGTATTATTGTGTTTTGCTGTCGTACTGTGATAGTGTGATTTTGCTGTAATGTGTTTTGCTGTATATCGTGTTTACTGTATCGTGCTGTATTATCGTGTACTGTATGTGTTTTGCTGTGTCGTTATTGCTGTATCGTGTGTTACTGTATCGTGTTTTGCTGTATCGTGTGTGCTGTCGTTCGTGTGTACTGTATGTGTGGTGTGTGCTGTATAGTGTGTATGTGTGTTATTATTGCTGTATCGTGTTTACTGTGTGTATTGTAGTGTTTTGCTGTCGTATGGTATTATGTATGTGTATTGTATGTGCTGTCGTGTTTTATGTATATGTGTTTACTGTATGTGTGTTGTACTGTATGTGTGTTATTATTGCTGTGTGTGTTTACTGTATGTGTGTTTACTGTATGTGTGTTTACTGTATTATTATTATTGGTATTGTGTATGTGTGTTATTGTATTGCTGTATTATTGTGTTTACTGTATGTGTGTGTGTGCTATATCGTGTTTACTGTATGCTGTGTATTATTGTTATTGCTGTATGTGTGTTTACTGTATGTGTGTTTACTGTGTGTTTATTATTATTGCTGTATCGTGTTTACTGTATGTAGTGTGTGCGTAATGCTGTATATCGTGTTTTACTGTATGTGTGTTTACTGTATATTAATGTACTGTATCGTGTTTACTGTATCGTGTGTACTGTATCGTGTGTGTACTGTATGTGTGTTAATACTGTATCGTGTTTACTGTATCGTGTTTACTGTATCGTGTTTACTGTATCGTGTGTATATGTGTGCTGTTATATGTATGTGTTTACTGTATCGTGTTTACTGTATCGTGTGTGTACTGTCGTGTTTATTGCAATATCGTGTTTTGCTGTATCGTGGTATGTGTGTTTACTGTATCGTGTTACTGTATCGTGTGTACTGTATCGTGTTTTGCTATCGTGTGTGTACTGTATCGTGTGTACTGTATCGTGTGTACTGTATCGTGTTTACTGTATCGTGTTTGCTGTATCGTGTGTGTGGTATGTATGCGTGTTTACTGTCGTGTTTACTGTATCGCGTGTTTACTGTATCGTGTGTACTGTATCGTGTGTATTACTGTATCGCGTTATTATTATGCGTGTGTACTGTATGTGTGTTACTGTATCGTGTGTACTGTATGCGTGTACTGTATGTGTGTTTACTGTATCGTGTTTACTGTATCGTGTTTACTGTATGCGTGTATTACTGTATATATGTGTTTACTGTGCTGTGTATTGTGTACTGTAATGTACTGTATGCGTGTTTACTGTATCGTGTTTACTGTCGCGTGTGTACTGTATTGTGTATTTACTGTATGCGTGTTTTGTATGCGTGTTTACTGTATGCGTGTTTACTGTATCGTGTGTTTACTGTATGTAATTATTGTACTGTATATTGTATTGTACTGTATCGTTACTGTATGCGTGTTTACTGTATCGTGTTTACTGTATCGTGTTTACTGTATCGTGTTTACTGTGTGTGTTTACTGTATGTGTGTTTACTGTATGTGTGTGTACTGTATGTATCGTGTTTGCTGTAATGTGTTTTACTGTATCGTGTGTACTGTATGTGTTTTACTGTATGTGTTGTACTGTATGTGTACTGTATGTATCGTGTTTACTGTATCGTGTTTACTGTATGTGTGTGTACTGTATGCGTGTTTACTGTATGTGTATTTACTGTATCGTGTTACTGTATGTGTTTACTGTATGTGTGTTTTACTGTATGTGTTTACTGTATGTGTGTGTACTGTATGTGTGTTTACTGTATGTGTGTTTATTGTATATCGTGTTTACTGTATGCGTATTACTGTGTATTACTGTATGTGTTTTACTGTATGTGTGTTTACTGTATGTGTGTTTACTGTATGTGTTTACTGTATCGTGTAATTACTGTATCGTGTTTACTGTATGTGTATTACTGTATAAGTGTGTACTGTATGCGTGTTTACTGTATCGTGTTTACTGTATCGTTCGTGTGTACTGTATCGCGTGTTTACTGTATCGTGTGTACTGTATCGTGTTTACTGTATGTGTGTTTACTGTATCGTGTTTACTGTATCGCGTGTTTACTGTATCGTGTGTACTGTATCGTGTTTACTGTATCGTGTTTACTGTATCGTGTGTGTACTGTATGTGTGTTACTGTATGTGTGTACTGTATTGCGTGTGTTACTGTATGTGTGTGTGTGTACTGTATGCGTGTTTACTGTATCGTGTGTACTGTATCGTGTTTGTACTGTATGTGTGTATTGCTGTATGTGTTTACTGTATCGTGTTTACTGTATCGTGTGTGTACTGTATGTGTGTTTACTGTATGTTTACTGTATCGTGTTTACTGTATGTGTGTGTGTGTGCTATGCGTGTGTGCTGTATCGTGTATTGTACTGTATCGTGTGTGTACTGTATCGTGTGTACTGTATCGTGTTTACTGTATCGTGTATTACTGTATCGTGTTGTGCTGCGTGTGTACTGTATCGCGTGTATTGTATATCGTGTGTACTGTATCGTGTTTACTGTATCGATTGTTATTACTGTATCGTGTGTGTATTGCGTGTTGTACTGTATGTAGTGTTTACTGTATCGTGTGTACTGTATGTGTGTTTACTGTATGTGTGTGTACTGTATGTTATTGTATTGTATGTGTTTCGTGTATGTGTCGTGTTTACTGTATTATTGTGTATTGCTGTATCGTGTTTACTGTATCGTGTTTACTGTACTGTATCGTGTGTACTGTGTGCGTGTTTACTGTATGCGTGTGTTTACTGTATATTATTATTGTACTGTATCGTGTTTACTGTATCGTGTGTACTGTATCGTGTGTGTATATCGCGTGTGTACTGTATCGTGTGTGCTCATGTATCGTGTGTGCTGTATCGTGTGTACTATGTACGTGTGTACTGTATGTGTGTACTGTATGTGTGTGTACTGTGTTATTATTAATGTGTATGTATGTATGTGTGTACTGTATGTTATTATTGTACTGTATGTGTGTGTACTGTATCGTGTATTACTGTATGCGTGTTTACTGTATGTCGTGTGTACTGTATCGCGTGTTACTGTATCGTGTTTACTGTATCGTGTTTACTGTATCGTGTGTGTACTGTACGTGTGTATGTGTGTGTGTACTGTATCGTGTACTGTATGTGTGTTTACTGTATCGTGTGTACTGTATCGTGTTTACTGTATGTGTGTTTACTGTATGCGTGTTTACTGTATGCGTGTGTACTGTATATGTGTGTGTGTACTGTATATTGTGTGTACTGTATGTGTGTGTTTACTGTATGCGTGTGTACTGTATCGTGTTTACTGTATATTGTATTATTATTGTACTGTATGTGTGTTTACTGTATGTGTGTTTACTGTATGTCGTGTTTTACTGTATGTGTGTTTACTGTATGTTTGTTATTGTACTGTATGCGTGTGTACTGTATGCGTGTTTACTGTATCGTGTTACTGTATCGTGTTTACTGTATCGTGTATTATACTGTATGTTGATGTGTACTGTATCGTGTGTACTGTATGCGTGTGTACTGTATGTGTGTACTGTATGTGTGTGTACTGTATCGTGTTTACTGTATGCGTGTGTACTGTAGCTATTGTGTGTACTGTATCGTGTGTACTGTATGTGTGTTTACTGTATGTGTTTACTGTATGTGTGTGTTTACTGTATGTGTGTGTACTGTATTATTGTACTGTATGCGTGTTTACTGTATGTGTGTTTACTGTATGTGTGTTTACTGTATGTGTGTACTACTGTATGCGTGTGTGTACTGTATCGTGTGTACTGTATCGTGTATTACTGTATCGTGTGTACTGTATCATTGTGTATACTGTATCGTGTGTACTGTATCGTGTGTACTGTATCGCGTGTGTACTGTATGTGTGTACTGTATGTGTGTGTACTGTATATCGTGTTGTACTGTATGTGTGTGTACTGTATGTGTGTTTTACTGTATGTGTGTGTGTACTGTATGTGTGTTTACTGTATGCGTGTTTACTGTATGCGTGTTTACTGTATGTGTGTTTACTGTATGTGTGCTGTACTGTATGTGTTTATGTGTGTTTACTGTATCGTGTGTGTACTGTATCGTGTGTGTACTGTATCGTGTGTACTGTATCATTGTGTTTTACTGTATGTGTGTTTACTGTATGTGTGTTTACTGTATGTGTGTGTACTGTATGCGTGTGTACTGTATGTGTGTGTACTGTATGTGTGTTTACTGTATGCGTGTTTACTGTATGCGTGTTTACTGTATGCGTGTGTACTGTATGTGTGTGTACTGTATGTGTGTGTACTGTATGTGTGTTTACAAAAACCTCTGATAAATAATGCAGTACCTTTGAAAAACACATTCTGTGTGAACAGTCCTAATTGAGGTCTTATTATAATATCTTAGTTAGAAATATTCAAATGATCAGAAGTACAGGATAAAAGTTCACATATAAACACTAATGTCTACATGATCAAAACAATGTAAATGTAATTTGGCGCTTCAAATAACACATTTATCGATTACATTATTTCGCCACTAGGTGTGAACAACAACTCTAAACATTTATTTTTCATGAATCAATCATTCAATGCTGATTCATCCAGTCATGAAATGAAACATTTTAAATCTACTGCAACAATTGATATTTAGTAAATTTACTTATAGTTGCTGTTCAGAATCGTTTAAGAATCATGATCTCTATTTAAAACAAAAACAATCGTGATTGTTAATTTAGCCAGAATCGTGCGGCTCTACAGACAATTTGGTTTTATTATTTCCGTCATTTTTAACATAAACTGAGAATATTAACAGATATACAAAACATTTACAAAACAGTTTATTGTGAAATGTTAAAAGGTCTCATTTAAAAGTGTCTACCAAATAAATCAAATCAATATTAATAAGGTGTTTGAATAGTTTTTTTAATCTTTTATACTGCACAGAAACTATTTTAATGCAACATTTACATTTAGAAGAAGTGGTTAAACATCAGTGAATGATATTTCTACCACTGAACTGAAACTCTGATTGATCACACTGAAACAATAAATATAACACAAGGGCTGTACCTCTTTCTTCTTCTTCCTCCTGCCGCTCTTCATCATCAGAATCCTCTTTCTCACATCCTACAGAATGAAAATAAACACATTTATCCTCCTGATTCATTCACTCTTTTACAGTTTTGTTGATCAGATATACGTCACCCTTCTGTCTGTGTAACTGTCTTTTGACATTCAGTTGTTTCTCTTGGTTTTGTTCTTGACGCTGATGATCTCTAAGAGCCGCTTTAGATCCGGCCACCCAAGCTTCATATGCCAACTGTGAAACACATGTACAGAAGATACAGTACTGATCCACAATACAGCACACTGCAGATTATAATGTCAGATAGCTCTTCCATCCATACTGGATGTAACTCACCATCATTGAGTCTTTGAAAATCATAAATCGTGTTTTTTGTACTATCTGGTTAGACATTGTTCATGACATTAAATGCTCTTGTGGATAGAACTCATTTCTTACATCTCATATCTCATGCACAGTCAGGACGGCCTGTAAACAACTATTCATGTTAGTTTATTCCTCATATTATCTGCAGTAATAAATCAAAAACCCTGTGAACAAACAGGCTTATCAACATTTATGTATTTCTTTCTTTTATTTTTCATGAGCATGATGTGAAAATCACTGAACAATGAATCTATTGATTCCTTCTGTTTTTATTTATTATTCTATTCATGTATTTGTCTATTCATTTTGATAATGATTTATTTATTGAAATTAAACCGCACGTTTCCATTAATTGTGAAGTTTAACATCATAAACGGCAGATGAAAAACAGCTTAAAGATCATATGAAACTTTAACATGCTGGTGCTCAAAATTACAATTAAACTTTTGAAGTATGATTTTCTTAAGTATGATTTTCTGAAAAGTATATTCGGTTTATTCTTAAGTTTGACCTGAAAAGCAGTTTTCTTCTTTGGCGAGAGGTGGTCTTGTGTCTGTTCTTGTGTCTCCTCGTCCTCCTCCTCACTGTCAGATTGGAAGAGATGATAACCACAATCTCCATCTAATCACACACACACACACAACATTATTCAAAACAATATAATCCTGAAGAGAAACGAGTGAGTGTGAATTATTAAGACATATGAATGATAGAAAGATATGTTTAAACTACCGCTTTGCTTTGGCTGATCCTCTGAAGACTCTTCTGAATTCTTCTGTTTGGACTTGATTTTGTCCATTCTGTGGCACAGAAATAAAGCTGTATTAACTCTCATTGAAGAAGTGCAGAAAAAACTAGAACACAGATCAACACAAACATACTGTTTCTTCAGTATCTCCACAGACTTCTTCTCCATCTCTAATCTGGCCGCCACTCGTTTCTTCACTTTGGCTTCAAACAGCTCTGCACCTCTTTAAACAATATATAGATTTACTTGTGTTAAATATAACATTCATTTGTAGGCTATTTCACATAGCACATTATACAGAGGATATATTGTCTCACAAAAATGTTTAAAAATGAATTACAACACAACAACCAACGTCGGTCCAAACATTGTGTTACAGTAACTGAATGAATATATTTGAAGGCAAACCGTAACAGCTGAAGTGTTGATATGTGCGTATTTAACTCATCATCATCATCATCATCATCATCATCATCATCATCATCATCATAATCATCATCATCATAATCTGATTCTTTGAGTTCTGAAGTAAATCAACACAACTGTTGGACAAATAGTCCTTTCACAGCAACACATCCATGCTCAACGGTTATGTTTGTCGCTGACAGCTGATTAATTGTTGTTAAAGTCTTTACTGTCCTACAGTCTGGACGTAATGAGATGACCTTTAGCTGGATCATGTTCATTCAGTGTGACAAGCAACAATCACACAGTGTGCGTCTGCCTTTACTCTGACATATCTTACAGAATTTTATCAGCATCATCGAGTTTAATCTAAACCCTGTCATGTGAAGCGGACACTATAGCTGTAGATGTATATTCTTATCCTCATTATTATTCTGCCATAACATATCAATAAATTTGACAAACAGAATGTGTATTAAAATGTTTGCAAATAGGGAAGATTGCAAGAATCACCGCGAGAATATCATATTATTTGAGCTGATGATCTTTCTACTGTCGTCTGATTCTTGGAAATTCGAAATATATGTGTTGCTGTGCTTAACCCATAAAACACAGTCCTACTGCTGTACATCATTATTATCAGTACATGTGTGCTGGTGATTGTGCAATCAGTACACAAACAGTGCTGTAAACATGACATTCTGACCTGGAGGCCAAGAATCTTTGATGTCTGAAGATCAGATCGACATAGAAATAATAGCTGAAGAAAGACTCTCTCCTCTGAATCAACAACACGGCTGAAACAGATGCCGTCCCAGATGATCCTGCTTCACCCTCCAGGCAGTTCACGCGCCTCCACCGCTTCAGCTGTGCACACACACACACACAGACACACACACACACACACGCACACACGCACACACACACACACACGCGCATGCGCTTTACACACACACTGCCTGCCACACATGCCTTTACACACACGCGCACACACACAGGAACACACACACACACACACAGACAGACACACACACACACGACAGACAGACACACACACACACCTGAACAGACGAACACACACACACACACACACACACACACACACACAGACAGACACACACACACACACACACAGACAGACACACACACACACGAACACACACACACACACTGAACAGACACACACACAGTTGAACAGACACCTGCTGCACAGACAGACGACCTGCCTTACACACCTACCTGAACGAACCTGCCTACCTACACAGACACAGACACACACACACACCTGAACAGACACTACCGCACACACGCATACCTACACACGAACACCGCACCTGAACAGACACACACACTGCACACACACAGTGTCAGTAAGCTCATCTGTGTGTGGTTTGCTTTTGTGGTTTAGTAAGAGCCAGATCACTACATTAATGTGACGTCACTTCAGCTTTGTACAGGATTCATTGGTAAAACATGTTGATATTGTGTTACTCGTAAGCTGTAACCCTTGATAGTGCAGGAGGAACATACTGAAGGCCTGAATGGAGCCAACAGCCGTGAACCTGTAATCCATCAGATGCGCACAGGGAACCCAACTGATCACACACACACACACACACACAATATTAAATCTACAGTATGTTGTACTGTACAATGAAGTAAATTTAATAGTTATGGTGGTTAGAGATGGCTTTGGATAAAAATGTAAATGTAAAGTGTTGAATCACACAATAAATAAAGACCAGTGAGTGTCTATATCATATTATTTTCTCTCAGACCTTCTTTCATGTGTTGCTTTAAAACATTCCCTGTTGCCTGTAGACATGTTTCTGATTTCTTCTAGCTGCGTTTGCTCCACTTGGATTAATGCATCTGCTAAATTACTAAATGTAAATGTGTGTGTGTTGTTTTGTGTAGAATGTGTTGAAAGTGTTGAAGAAGAAAACCGTGTGTCTAATAATGTGCACAGAGAGACAGTTTTCATTAGATTTACTCTCTACTGGTGATGTTCTTATACTGAACAGTGTTCAAGGGAAATATAGCTCTTATTTTTGTGCTGTGAGTATTATTTACCGAGAGCAGGTTCTTCAGGCTGATGACCATACAGGGTGTGCATGCATCAGACAATCCCACAATCTGAGCCGCGTGCTCGCACCGGCTGCAGCAGTGTGTGTGCCTCAAACAACATGAAGAGTAGAAACAGGCCATCAGATAGCCCAGACAAAAGATGTTAATCCTGGTTGTGCCCGTGATAAATATCAGACATAACACCAGCCAGAAGAAATGACTGAAGATAAACACCTTCACCATATCGAATGCGATCTAAAGACGCACAAACACACACACTGTTATGTGAAAGCAGTATAAAGTATCATTATTTATTCATGTGTAGTCAGTTTCACATCGTAAAACTGAATTCGTAATGCGTAAAATTGCGATATATTTTCATAAAAACACATTTCACAAATGCAGAAACTTTTTGAGAACTGTAGAAGTTCATCACGGGAATACGATGTGTGTATCCTCTTTGATTTGTGTGTGTGTTTTTCAGAGCCGTGTGGGGGTGTGTCAAACTCTTTAGCCAATCAGATTCAATCTTATCATTTAACCAATCATAATCTGCTCCGGGCTGGGACTCAAGGAACACAGCTTTGAGCACCTTTTGAAATTCGACCTAATTCAAACAGAAATGAAACCTTAACTTCGTCATTACAATATGTGGACAATGACTAGTATGCGCGTGTCGTATATAAAAGCCACATATATATGCGTTTATCATCTTGTTGTGCATTTGCATTTCAATTAAGCCACAGTTACAGTTTTTTAGTAAACTATATTCAGTCACAGAGTTTTTCTATAGTGTAAAGCTGTGTTCCCTTGGAGTCCTCTTGCTTCAAGCAGATTATGATTGGTTTAAGATTGAGATCTGATTGGCTAAAGAGTTTGCCAAGGAGACTCCCCAAAACACACACAAATCACCACTTGGCATTATTCAGTGATGAACTTCTACATTTTCAAAAAAGTTTCAAAAGTTTTTTGCATTTGTGAAATGTGTTTTTATTAAAACATATTTTATGTGTGCATCGAGTCTTAAGCATAAATAGTTCCATATTTTTGGACTTTCTTTTAAAGTGAGGGAAAATGTAAATTATGTTTGAGGACATCTTCAGTGACTTTTTAGTGACTCATTAAAAGAAAAATGATATAGGAATGGATGAAATATTTAGAGCATTAACCATTAACACTGTTTTATTTTATTTGATCACCCTTTGTATAAATATTTTACTAAATTATTTTCATACTTGAAAAATGAATACTGAAGAACTGTACTAAAGGTATAAAACCCATAAGAATCAATAAACAATGAGACACACACACACCGGCAATGCAGAAAGTTCTGGAGCGGTGAGTACTGACTGAGGGTTTTGTGGATCAGACCCGACTGATCTCCACATTCTCTCCTGCCAGCAGTCTCATGTATGCCTGATTTTCATCCTCAAACACCTGCAACTGCAGAGACGCTACCAACAACAGCAGAAAATCATCTGGACACACAGAAGAACAAACACACAATCATTTCTCTCTGATGATAACCTTCAGCACCTGCCACACTGCAGATGACACGCAGGAGTCTGATGGACTGATGGATGGACAGATGGATGGACGGATGGATGGACTGATGGATGGACTGATGGATGGACTGATGGATGGATGGACTGATGGATGGACTGATGGATGGACTGATGGATGGATAGACTGATGGATGGACTGATGGATGGACTGATGGATGGATGGATGGACTGATGGATGGACAGATGGATGGACAGATGGATGTGATGTTGGTACTCACAGAAGATGAAGGTGGCGTCTGGACTCATGGCATAGTCTGGCAGGTACAGCCACTTTATGAGATTTGAAGTGAGAGCTGGTGATGATCTTCTCCAGGGATAATCTAACACACAGCAACAGGGTTTAAAAGCACTTCAACATGTACAATAATGTGTTTGAGTATTATTTGAAGAAAAAAAAAAAGATTTGTGTTTTAGTGTAACAAAGTATAAATATAACAAAGTAAAATAAAAACATGGGCTGACTATGGCGGCAAATCAATGTCAAAAAGAACTGAGCCCAAAACTGATGGTTTGTATGTAGTCGTGAAAATATACATTTATAATAAATAAACCTGAAACATTTGCAAATGTAGTGCATATATCCTTTATCTGACTTCTGGAAAAGGAGTTTACAGATAAAACATCACCCCAACAAACTGTTAAGCGAGACTGCCACGACATCCTGTAGTTATGTGCGAGTGCTTGTTATAATGCTCAGTTTTTAACATATAAAACCATTCCTATATGAACAGTATATTGGAAACTACTGGACTGTGTAACTAGTAAATATGTGACCCAGTCGTTTTTGTGATTTTCTGTTTTTTCTACATGAACTCATCCTACATAATGAAAAGAATATTCTGTATAAATGTAACATCGATATCTTTACTATTGAGTAAGATTGTGTCAAGATTGAAATCATAGTGAAATTAAAGGAGGTGAAATCAAACTTTGATTCTCGTTATCTGAGAATTAGATTTTTTAGACTTTAGCCTGGTTTTCACAGACAGGGTCACCATATTATAAAGTGTAAAGACCTTTATAACCACTTTCTAAGATCATAATATTTTTTCCATCATCCAGTCATGATGTTTGGCTCTTTATTGCTCACTAAAGCGGATATATATATATATATATATGTGTGTATATATTGTCTTGTTAATATCTAGATTGTTGTTTGTGTTGTAGGACAGATGAACTGACCGACACAGGCTAGTGGCAGGCCAATGCACAGCAGATACTGCAGAACTATAAATCCAGCAATAAAGCAGCAGTATTTTCTCCACACTTCTCCCTATTGCCTTCCCTGCGGCGGCGTGCTAAAACAGCCATCAGAGCAAATGAATGCAGAGAAGAGCACAGCGTCCATCCGTGACGATGACAAACACACGCCACCACGAAACATACCTGAGACCACACACGGTACATTCATTTCATTCATCTGTCTTTGACCACATCAGGTTTTCTATCCTGTGAACATACCTCCAGACCAAACTTATAGAAGAAATAGTTAGTGAAGTATTTGAGACAGGAGCAGATGCTGTGATCCAGATGTTGGCGTGTCACACCGTGAAAATATAATGCCACTGTAAAAGGCGGCTTTAAAGCCATTCACAGAAGATGATGATGTAACTGGTGGCGATGGACCGTAACCTCAAACCACGAGGAGACCTAAAATGAACAGGTGATTCTAATCACAGAGAAACAAAACAGTAAGATTATTCCACATAGTCCACATGAAACAACATGAATAACCTGTTTTCATTTCATAATGTGACTTGAAACAGGATATTGAATCGGTTAAATAATAGTTTTTAATATAAAAAAGTCGCGAACAAGAAACAAATGAACTGGATCATACAACAGAACATGTGAGGATTCCATTAGATGTTCTTAAATGCATTCTGATCAGATTTGTATAACACGAGCCAATGTTGTGTGTGTGTGTGTGTGTGTTTATGAAGAGCTGAATACCCAGAGACACGGCAGGACTCGATCCTCACACTTTCTCAATCCACCCGATCCACAGTCCTGGATCTACAGGTGCTACATAGAGAAGTGAATGTGTGAGGAGCTCAAAAGCGTAAAGTCACATTGAACAACGACACACCCTACACAAACACACAAATCACACAAATCCATTAAAAGACTGCACAGGTACATCTGAAACTGGACATGTCAGCTGGGACCTGTTTGGACTCAATCAATAAAATAAAAGCATTGTGTGGTTGCTCCATAGACATCACATATGATGACATATCTGCATTTCATAGAAAGTATGAAACAGGGCTTTTATTGTGTAATATAAGACTAATTCACACTGAGCAAATATAAAAGCCCAAGACTTACAGCGGTGCAGTTTGAGAGAAAATTCTGGCGGTTTGATGAATTTCAGCTGGTACATCATTTTACACCTACACCATCACTGCAGCCCAAACAGAAGACCGCGCTACGGAGTCGCGGTGCCGTAACCACCGAAAGCGGCAGAGCAACCGCCCACAACAGCAAGAACAAGAAGTTCATCAGACACACCTGCACAGAGTAAAGAGTGTGTAGCTGTAGCGCTTTCTGTGTGGCCGAGTGATGCCGTGTGGTGCTGAGTTCTGTCTCACCTCCTGCACACAGACCCCATGACTACCAGCAGAGACCAGTTTAAAGCTGTAATCTCCAGTATTCTCAGCAGAGCTCCTGGACTCTCAACAACAACAGAGCATCGACTCGAATAAAACTCACTCATGAGCAGCTCCACGCCACAGACCACTGCTTTACTGATGCTGTAATACACATCATCATCATCATCATCATCATCACACATTCACTGTATACTGACTGACTGACTGTCCTTTAAACTTACCATCATCATCATCATCATCATCATCATCATCATCATCATCATCATCATCACACATTCACTGTATACCTTTAAACTTACCATCATCATCATCATCATCATCATCATCATCTAATTCCACTGAATGACTTCTGTCCAAACATGAAGACAAACTCTTTGTGTGGTCACTGCATTCACCGGTCATCTTCTCCTGCATCAGTCTATAACAGATACAGCAAGACAGAATCATCTAGTGAATCAAACTGATCTGACTAAATGAAGAACACACAAACAGTGCTAATAAAATATGTTTCCCAAATAATCCCAAATATAAATCAACCTGTGTGTTTATAAGAACAGACTAAAAGGCAGCTGTTTCAACAGATGAGATGAAACTTACAGAAAAAAACTCTACAATGAGTAAATTATTACTTCACTAGAAACACACACAACAATCTGACGTTTAGAAGAAATGAAAAATGTACAGACTGATAAAAACCTCACTTACCGTTGTTTCAACTGCTCAATGTTTTTGTTTATTCTGCAGACAAAAAAGAAACTTTGGTAAAGCTGTGACTATAATGCAGTCAGAGTAATACAGATTTTATTTCCCATAATCCTTTATTGTTCATGTTACTTTCACCTGTTATCTCTGTGCTTTATATACTCTACTTACAATACATACACATATTCTAAAAACAAAAATTAATAGTCAACTGGGTTTTTCTATGAAATATTTCCTTTTATTTTTCAGTTTTATAGCTCTTAAAAGTTTTGAACAGTCTTAAATGTAAAAGGTACTACAAGGGTTCTTCTAGCGTCAAAGAAGAACCATTTTGGTTCCCCAAAGAACCGTTCTGTCAAAGGTTCCTAAAAGCATAATTTCTTTCTTTTCTTTTATAGTTTTCAGAATGTTTTTTCCACTGGGACCTTCTCAAGACCTTTTTGACAAACAGAAGTTCTGTGGATGTGAGATGTTGCAGGTACTCAAGGTTCTATGAATAACATTAACACATGATCTAGAAGAACCCTAGGTGTCATTTCACAGGGTGAGACATGTCCCCACCACTTCTTGAAAGTATTTAAAAATAGGAAGGCTCTATATCATCACGGCTGTGATTAGGTCAGAGAACCGCGATGATGTTGGAGATAATCTACGAGTGTGATATTGTGCTTTTATACAACGGTTGGGCCCGGCGGCAGTGTGTAGTCAAATCATAAATAACAACAGAGCGTCTTTAAAACCCTCTTTTGTGTGGAACTGCTTTGCGGCCGCCTCTGAATGTTCAACTCAGTATGTCAGACTTCTGAAGCGTGTCTTTTCTCATTTCGGGCGGTGATGATAGCTACACCTCATATTACACCACATACCGGAGATCGGCGGATAGGAGCTCAGCACATCCCGCCCTCGGCGTGGGAGAGGTGCGAAGGTGGATGATACAAATGATAAAAGCGGTACCTGTGATGATACTGATAGAATATCACATGTCTATCAGCCAATCAGATTCAAGAACTATACAGAACTGTTGTAGAAAACATGACACAAGCACGTGCAGTTCACGTAAGTCATAATGCTGCGTGTTCCCGTTATGCTCAATACACACCGTCATTCTTTATGTGTGATCTCCTTATGCTTTATTCCTCTATAGACCGTTATTATTATTGTGTGTTCTCGTTTTCTTTTATTTGCTATACACATTTATAATTAAATATTATTATATTTAATATTTATATTATAATTTTATTTTAAAATAAAACTTTCATTGTTCAGGGAGAAGAATCTCTCCATCAGCAGCTCAAGAACAAGAGAAATCTGTGTGTTTCTCTCGCTGTGGCACATGGTTTTGACCTGGCGCCAGAGATTCTTTCTAGTACTGCTAAAATCTGCGACAGTAAAGCAGTATATGGACTTATTGATTATTCTTATTTTTTCATAACAAAGTTAAGCCAATGGGAAGAACAGATTTCACAATTCATTTCATTACAGAGAGAAAAAAGAAATTCAGGCCAAACTGAAAAAATATTAACAAAACCGTCAAGTATTTACCTGTAATTGCTTATGTTGGACAAAGTGAAGTTTCTGGAGTTTGTTTTGTGAAATGACAGAAATGCCTGTTAACTGGCATTATAATATGAGCAGTCACATCGTCATGTATGGGATAAATAAAGAGCCTGATGTTTCTTCATTTAATGATGATTTCTGCCGATTAAGCTTCAAGTTCAAATACACACAAATATGTAACAAAACTACACAAAACATAAGACACAAGAAGAGGTAAAATACTCACACATCAAAAATGCTTTTCAGACTTTCTCTCAGCTCATCTTCTCTGAAATCATCACAAACACACACATCAAATAATGACTGAATAAAGAAAAATGATTGTTTTGACTGACACATGTGATCAGTTACTAGCTGATGTTTGACTTGATAAATCCTCAGTTTTTATTTTCCATTATTATTATAATTGTGTGAAATGTGTGTAGCACATTGTGGTAAAACACAGAACAAGACTGGAGTTGAATTTGACTCATGACAGATGAACACATAAAAGACTCATGACGTGTGATCACATAAAAGTGATCACACGTCTCACACGTCTCATGCGTCTCTCGCGTCTCACATCGTCTCACATCGTCTCATGCGTCTCACACATCTCACGTCTCACGCGTCTCACATCGTCTCACGCGTCTCACACGTCTCACATTGTCTCACACGACTCACACGTCTCACGTCTCACACGTCTCACACGTCTCGCATCTCACACGTCTCACATTGTCTCACATTGTCTCACACGTCTCACACGTCTCACACGTCTCACACGTCTCACACGTCTCGCGTCTCACACATCTCACACATCTCACGTCTCACACGTCTCACATTGTCTCACACGACTCACACGTCTCACGTCTCACACGTCTCACGTCTCACACGTCTCACATTGTCTCACATTGTCTCACCACCGACTCACCGTCTCACCGCGTCTCCCGTCTCACCCGTCTCACATTGTCTCACATTTGTCTCCACCACGACTCCCCGTCTCACCCGTCTCTCCACCGTCTCCAGCGTCTCACCTCCGCGTCTCGCAGCGTCTCCACAGCGTCTCACCCGTCTCTCACCCGTCTCACCCGTCTCTCTCGCGTCTCTCCGCGTCTCACACGTCTCGCGTCTCACACGTCTCACACATCTCGCGTCTCACACGTCTCACACATCTCACGTCTCACACGTCTCACATTGTCTCACATGTCTCACACATCTCACGTCTCACACCTCTCACGTCTCACACGTCTCGCGTCTCACAAGTCTCACGTCTCCACCGTCCTCCGTCTCCGCAGCGTCTCACCGTCTCCGTCTCTTTAAAAGCACTATCGGCTTCTTTTAAGGAATGTAATTATGTAATAACTCAACATTTCTACTAAATGTTTGTTCTGGCTGGAATAATAATTTGATTTAAAAACCGCTATCAGTACCACAGAAGGGAACATTGTGATAAACATAGTCATTCTGCAGAAACCGCATGAGAACATTAATTTATAATTCATATTTTTTATTATTTGTAATAAGTTTTATATAATTAATTATTTTTATTAAAACATTAATTTGATATTTTAATTGAATATGATAAATTGTAATTATGTCTCGCATGGTTTTAATTCCTGTGTAAATGGATTAATCTGTTGCAGAACATAATTTGATATTATCATATAGAAAATAACGACTTCCATCTGAACTGAGCTTGAATGACTTCTCTACATGTATTAATAGCGTGCAGCCGTAGCGTAACCTTCAGCACAGGTGAGTCTAGCGGATCTCATTACCTGCTCGTCAAGCTGTTGATGGAAACTGACTTCAGATCAGTTAAAGAGAAAGTCATCGTTGAAGTAATGCAGTTGAAGGATGCAGGCCAGAAGAAAAAGATGTGACAGTAAGATCGTCGCGAATAATTCAACCACATCAAACTGTTCAAGGCCAAAGTCTCTTAACCTAATCGCTTTTACACAGCAGAGAGAGAAATTCAATTCAACACTTCTCACTGTAGATGGTGTATTCATGTGAGCAGATCACATGAGATGAAGGAATAGAACTCACCTTTCTTCTGTTACTCCTAAAATCTGCTGGAAAAAGACTAGAGGCGGCTTTGAAACTGATAGATGTAAGATCAGGATCAACACAATCATTAGATGCATACCACAACCACAGAAATGCTTTGAGACCATCACTCCAGACATCATGCTGTACCTGCACAAAACAATCATCTAACATCACCATCACCACATAAACACAACCACATTCATCATGTAGGCCACCAAACTAAATCTGCACATCTGCACATTCATTTCTCTTTCTATCATTGTAGGTTTTCATTTGGTGTCCAAATAAAAATATTGAAAAATGAAGAAGAATTCATTGAGAAAATGTTTTACTCTTTCTCATGTATAAGTTGCTTTGGATAAAATCTGCTAAATCAATCAATCAATGTAAATGTGTGTTTTATTTGCTACACATGATACAGATGATGTCTGGAATGAGACAGAACAGATAATACACAGCTGTATGCTGTTCATCACATATGATCATGCTTTTCCAGCTCTATAATCATATGTTTGTTTTCAACCTTAGATTAATTGATATTACAATACGACACGTTTGTTTTAAAACATCAAGATAAAAGTGCAACTAAAGGAGTGAAACTGGGCCTTGGGGGGGAAGAGCATCTTTAAAACACATCATGTGCTCAACCGCGTGGCGTGACTGGGAGTTCAAAACAAAGGGGCTTTGCGATAATGTTATAGAAGAACCACTTTTGGTTCCCCATAAAACTTTCAGTCAAAAGTCTCTTCTCAACTTTTATGTGTCTTTCTTTCACTACAAAGAACCTTTAATGCAACTGTGAACAACTCCTGAATAACAGAGTATATCCTGAGAGTGATTCAATAATAATAATACAGTAAAAGAGTGTTTACCTCATATAAAACCACACAGAAGAGGAATAAGCAGATATAGAGGATTTTTGTAGACAGCCACTTTATCAGAGAGGCTAATGAGAAAAACATGGAGCAACAGCAAGAAGATCCAGTATTTCACCAGCGTGTCCTTTATTACTCCTCCCACAACAGTCATGATATCTGATGAGTCATTATTGTTACCTGGAACACAACACATATACACTATAGATTTCTCAGGTCTGTTAGTTCTGTGAACTATAAGGGGAAAACAAACAGGTGCTTTACTCCATTCAATTAGTAAATGTCTCAATCAGCTCTTCAGTAATCAATTATATGATGTACATGAATTCAGACCCTGGCTCACTGACATCATAGCATTTACTGCCAAAATACCAAACACACAATGCAAGAGCATAGAAACTAGGTCAAACACATTTCAGTCACTTCAGTTTTTAATTTTTGTTACCTCAAACCAAATGCGTGTTTGTCATTTGAAAACTATAGAGAAATGTCAGACAAAAAACCGTCTGCTATTGTTTTTAAAGTGGCGGGATGTCAATGTTCACTGGGCTTTGCGTTGCTTGCGAGGAACGAAGGTTTCAGTGCACTGGATGTCCCTGAACAAGAGCAGCTGATTGAGGAGGACACAAAAACCGTTTCCAAGTCCTGAGGAAGCGCTTTTTAATATTTGTATGTTGACATCATTTCACTTAGTGATGATTAAGTGAAAATTATTGAATTTGTCTTAAAAATGAATGAAAAAAAGATTTTTCTGAATTTTGTAACATTTTTCTCTATGTTTCTGATCCAAAGTGGCGTAAAGATGAATGTATGTATCGTACATGCTTGAACTTTGACCTCTGTTAAACACTTCTACGTAGCTGATGCTGTTCTTCACTTTTTCTTTCGAAAGCGTTGATGAAATAATATCCAGAAACTTAATGCATAAAACGCCTGAAAAGCATTGATCATGTTTATTATTCATTTCAGGAAGTAATATATAGGCTTCAGAAGAAATCAAGCATGTCAGGAGAGTCCACGGTACCTTTTTGCTTGAGGTGCACAACACGGCACTGGATAACCCGTGGACATCAAAGTCCATCAGGACTAGTTTTGAAGGTAAAGGCGGAAGGCGTGGCTCTGAGTTCAGATGAAGTTCACTGATGAAGGAAATAACCAGCAGAAGCGTGCGTTACACAGACAGAAGCGGGCTGAGCATACATGAATCGCCCGTCGATCCTTTAACATCCAGATCACACACGACCACACCAGTAAGACTAATGTAAGCCATGAGTTATAGGTGATGCTCCACACCTGCACAAACACAGTTCATGATTGTGTGTTCAGACTCAGGACATACAGACTCACAAACACGGCGTTCATCACACACACACCATCGCTGATGATGGGAAGCTGATGATGGTAACTCTGCTTCATGGCCAGGCTGTCCGAGCGGATCATAAGCGCTGGAATCAGCAACTGCTCGGAAGATTCGCGGTCGTCATCATCCCGTCTGCTTTCCTTCTCTACATCTAAAGAAACACATGCGTCGTGAGTCTGTGGAACAATGAGATTAACACAATAGTGTATTTTTATGTGAGGGTGTACGTGAACATCATCAGAGATTTCTTCAGATCTGTCTTCATCTTCCCATGTCCTCCACATCATCACCACAGGCTACACAACACATGAACATCACTACATAAATCTCTGATGTTACAGTTTCATGGTTACTTTCCAACAGATTGTTTGGCTTATATCACTGAGAGGCGAGACCAGAAGCAAAGAAGCGTTTAAAGTGAATGAGCACAGAAGGTGAATAATCTAAAGTTGATATTGGAGCTCCAGCACAAGATCTGAAAGCAGCAGCTCCACCCCTGTCCGTAGTTACAGGATAGGCTCCGCCCTGTCCATTAGTTACAGGATAGGCTCCGCCCTGTCCATTAGTTACAGGATGGGCTCCGCCCCTGTCCGTGGATTACAGGATGCGGCTCCGCCCCTGCCCGTGTAGTTATAGGATAGAGCTCCACCCCTGTCCATTGAAGTTATAGGATAGGCTCACCCCTGTCCATTAGTTACAGGATAGGCTCCACCCCTGTCCAAACTAGGTTACAGGATAGGCTCCGCCCCTGTCCATTGGATTACAGGATAGGCTCCGCCCCTGCCCATTAGTTATAGGATAGGCTCCACCCCTGTCCATTAGTTATAGGATAGAGGCTCCACCCTGTCCATTGAAGTTACAGGATAGGCTCCACCCTGTCCATTGGTTACAGGATAGGCTCCACCTGTCCATTAGTTACAGGATAGGCTCTCCGCCCTGTCCATTAATGAATTACAGGATAGGCTCCGCCCCCTGTCCATTAGTTATAGGGATAGGCTCCACCTGTCCATTGGTTATAGGATAGGCTCCCACCCCTGTCCATTAGTTACAAGGATAGGCTCCACCCTGTCCATTAGTTACAGGATAGGCTCCACCCCTGTCCAGTGAGATTTATGGGATGGGCTCCGCCCCTGTCCATTAGTTATAGAATAGGCTCTGCCCATACAAAGCAGAATCTGGAATCCTCTGGATTTGAAGTCTGGATGGGGCCAAAACTCTTCATCATATTATCTGTTTTCTGTTTAAATCTTCTCTTGTCCTTTCTGGTAAAAGTGAACTTCTTTACTCAACTCTTTTATATAGCGTGATGTGAAAGTACCTGTGTGATGGATTGACTCCACTTGCGTAGTAAAGCAATGAGTGAGAAATAGAGAGCGAGCAGCAGAAATGGATTGACAATGCACTTGAGCCAGCTGCGATCTTCATGCAGGAGGAGCAGAGCGTCTTGGATCTGACAGGTTGGTCACGGATGGTGCCGTCAAACCAAACAGCCTGCTTAACACAAACACCATCAATTCTGCTTGTGTGACATCACTTAGATTAATGTTTCTAAGAGTTGCACACAGCTGATTTAGCTTCTTTATTTAGCATCAGTAGAATTATTGGTGTTAAAGGCGGTATCAATCTAAAACCTCTTGTTTCTGAACATAAATACATTCATGTGTTTTGCGTGGCAGAATCATCATTATAGTTGAACATATTCAGTGTCATTTTTGAAGTTTATACATTAGATGAGGTTGTGTCATCCACAGTCACCCAGGCCATACTATGCACCCAAATACATTTAGAAACCATACAACCTTATTTTCCCTCTCTAAATTCAATTTATTACAGCATATGTCCATCATATTAAAACGCATTTACAAGCAGCCTTGTCTGTAAGGAGCTTTATAACTATTTATGTCCAAACCTGCTAATGTTGTCCTCATGACAAAATCAGGGGCCTGAACTTTTTCCCTGGGGTAAGCGGCCCCTAAGCCAAGATATATGCCCTGATCAACAGAACTGGGTGTGCTCCCTGGGGAGAACATTTTGATAAATAGTCCCTTAAATGATAGATTCTGGTGACTTTTGTGGATATAAATGGACATCATTCAGACATGAGATAAAACAAACCCAATACAAGCCTATAGTTTGAAAATATTTTTTTAGAAAAATCATAATAATAAAATGTTATTGCATTTTTATAACTCATGTTTGTCTCTCTGTTTCCCCTTCTACCTACAGTATATAAAGAATGCTAATATAAATTAGAGGCTGAAATACTAATGCAATTTAACAATAGTATTATAAGTGATGTTGCTGTAGGGACCTTCTATAAAATATTCTTTTAATACTTGCAAAGAAAAACTCCAGTATTTACAGATGAAACTGACCTGCACTTGCGGAAATATTTCTATAATAAATAATGATTAAAAAGGGCTGGCTGGCAGCAGGCCGAAATCTGAATGCTCCCGATGGCCAGTCGGGACTGGAGTTCTGTGTTTCCTCACGGTGCAGTGATGCTGGATTACTATGACATAAGAAACCTGGCAAAAGGCGTCTTGAGGAGGAGCGGTGTGCTGGATGAGAGGCAGCTGGTACAGATAGAGGATGAGAATGTGTCCTCCGCTAAAGATGGTCATCATGACACACAGAGAGCTGAAGTACAGCAGAGATACTGAAGCCCAGAATCCAACACCACACCAGACCCAAAAACACCATGAAATACAGCTGGCGTCAGGCGGGCAGAACCATACCTGTCGATACACACAAGCGTCATCGACCGCATCTACATACAGTACACATCATCATCATCATCATCATCCTCCATACGATACCTGCAGAACCCAGGAGTGCCGTCAGCAGCCCTTTTCCAGCAGTGTTCATGGCTGACGAGAGCGAAGTCTCAGACCAGCTATAAAGGGCGGTGAGTTTCTGCAGGAGGAGGTCTGGAGAGGCCGGACGGAGGAGGATCAATCTCATCGGAGGTGTTTACAGATAAAGTCTCTGCCGTTCTGCTCTCCTCTTCAGAGTCAGAAGTCTCTCCGTCTGAAGCCTGTGGAGAACAAGAAGAGAGTTTATTCTTTATAACATACATGAGCAGTCGAGGAAAGTTTGAGATGATTTCTCACCTCTGAATCAGAGATCTGTGGACAGTGCTGCGCTGTTCTTCATCTGATGTGGCTGTTTTCAGCACACACGCCCAGGATGAACAGTGTCGACAGAAAAGGCGGTAACATCCGGCATCAGTAGGCAGCGTAATGTTGCAGCGTCCACATCGCTGAATCTGCAGAAGATGACGTTCAACAACAAAAGACTAAAGTTATTTTGAGATATTTTATGAATGTTGTGTAAACAGGATACAATTCTGATAAAATGTACTCAATTTAATCTCATAATTGTACATTTTAATCTTGACATTTAATGATTCTAAATCATCACAACTAATAATGTTATTGTGGCACAATGCTACTGTACATACCGTAAAAGATAAAGTAAAAAAAGGCATTGCAGGATTTTATCAAATATTATGAGATTAAAGATAATTATTCATACCGAACAATACCAAGATGAAAGAACACAGTGTCCCATGGTCCAGTTAAGCTGAAGAATAAAATCATTAGTGGGTTTGTGTGCTTAAATCAAAATGAATCATGTAAGGAATAAAGAAATGAATAGAAGGAAGGAATAATCTCACCCTCTTTAGGGATATATGTGAAGGAGGATTTGCATGCCACACACTGTAATGCTAGAAACATCACACCTGTAGAGGCAAACCGGTGAAGAAATCACTGAAACTTTTACCTGCAAATACACAAACATACAAAACACTGTTCAATATTTTACACACACAATCTGTCTTTAGGTTGGGATTCTATAAAGACACAGAATCTCACTTTGAGATCTGATCTGATTTACCTGTTAATAAATAAATAAAACTCTTATTCTTATTCTGATTGATTGACATTTTAGACAGTTTGTCACATACGTTTATAAATAAAGTTGGACAGTGGATGTTCATGAATTTAGGGGCCGTCTCTAAAAGTTACAATATACTGCGTTTCTAGCAAATATCATTTAACTGTTTGTTTTAATAAATATCAAAATGTAAAAAAGTACATTAGCTGACAACCACATGAACACTGTACTGTTGGTTTTGTGACTGTAATGTGTTTGTAACTTTTAAAGCGGTCCCCTAAATTCACAGCTAAGGATTTATCCATTACTGACCAGCTATTAAATTTACCAAATTTTATTAAACATATTTCTACACAGTAAACATAAGCACATCAGAAAGAATACAATTTTTGTCGAGATCACGAGAAAACAATACAAGAGAAAAATAAATCACTAACACTGTCAAATCCTAGCCAGTGTTGCAGGTTATTTCATAAATTATGTTTATTCACTTTGCTAGTGATGTTTTCATAAGTCAGACCTGGAACACGAACATATCTGATTCAAGTAAACATACCCCCACACCACCACCAACCAAACCAACACCCAACCACCAACAAACACCAACAACCAACAAACCCACCAACCAAAAAAACAACAAAAACCCCCACCACCCCACCCACCACCCCACACCCACACCCCACCCCCCACAACACCACCCCCCCACCACCCAAACACCACACCCCACCCAACCCACCAAACACCACAAACACCCCAAAACCAACAAAACCACAAAACCCACCCCACCACACCAACCCAACCCAAACCACACACCACCCAACCAACCCCACACCCAAACCCACAACCCCCCCCAACCCACCACCCACCAACACACAAACAACCCACCACAACCCAACACCCCCCACCAACCCCCAAACAACACCAAAAAACCCCCACCAACCACACCCACCACCAAACACACCAACAAAACACACCCACACCACAACAACACCACACCCCCCACACACAAAACACCAACACACACCAACCCAACACAACCCACCCAAACCACAACCCAACCCCAACACCAACCCCACCCCCAACACAACCAAACAACCAACACCCCCCCACACCCCACCCCCCCAACCCAACCACACAAAAACCAACAAAAACCACACCCCCACCCACACAACCCACCAACAACCACACACAAAACCCAAACCAAAAACACCAAACCAAACACCCCAACCCACCAACACAAAACCCACCACAACACAAAAACCAACCCCCAACCCCCACCCCCCACAACACCACCCACACCCAACCCAAAAAACCCCCAACACCACAACCCCCAACCCAACCAAACCCACCCCCAACACCAACACCACCAACCCCCAAAAAACCACCAACACAACACACCCCACCCCAAACACCAACAAAAACCAAAACCCAACAAAACAACCACCCCAACACACCACCAACCCCAAACTGGAGGGTTCATGGGAGTTGCTCAACCAGTCCAC
>CM032799.1:18845105-18935105 GCA_019155185.1 Beaufortia kweichowensis
TGACTGCAGCTGTGACGGCCAGGAGATGAAGTGAGTTTCCATATATATATATATATATACAGTATATAGATTCATTAATGGAGTTTGGGTTCAGTGTTGGAGTGTCACTAGAAGACTGCTGATATTACTGATATTAGTTATTAAATGAGCTTTATATTTCCCTGCTTGTCATTCATTCACAAAACAAAATTCGTGACGCCGCCTCGCAATGGAGCAGCCGGGCCCCACCCTGAGCTAGGCCTGGGGTTAGCTCAGACTGGTGGCCGGGTTTACCCCATGGGACCCGCCGGCTCAGCCCGGCGAGTGACGGGGCCGACCTCCCGTGGGCTCACCACCTGCAGGAGGGACCGAAAGGGCCGCATTGTGGTTTGGGTGGCGGTCAAGGCAGGGACCTCGGCCACCCAATCCTAGGACACAGAACCTAACTCTAGGGACATGGAATGTCACCCGCTGGGGAAAGGAGCCTGAACTAGTGCGGAGGTAGAGAGGTACCGACTAGATATAGTCGGTCTCACCTCCACGCACAGTTTGGGCTCTGGAACCCAACTCCTCAAAGAGGTTGGACTCTCCACTACTCTGGAGTTGGCCGCAGTGAGAGGCGGCAAGTGGGCTTGCTTATAGCCCCCAGCTTAGCTGCCATGTGTTGGAGTTTACCCCGTGAATGAGAGGGTCGCTTCCCGCGCCCTCGGGGATAGGTCTCTTACTGTCATTTGTGCTTATGGGCAATGGCAGTACAGAGTACCCGCCTTCTTGGAGTCTCTGGGAGGGGTGCTGAAAGCCAGTCTGGGGACTCCGCCATTTTGCTGGGGATTTCAACGCCGCACGGCAACACGGTGACACCTGGAGAGCGCGGATTGGGAGGAACGGTCCCCTGACCTGAACCCGAGTGGTGTTCTGTTGTTGGACTTCTGTGCTAGTCACGGCTTGTCCATCAACACCATGTTCAGCATAAGGGTGCTCATCAGCACACGGCAACAGAGCACCCTAGGGCGGAGGTCGATGATCGACTTTGTGGTTGTTTCATCTGGCCTCCCGCCATATGTCTTGGACACTCGGGTGAAGAGAGGCGGAGCTGTCAACTGATCACTACCTGGTGGTGAGTTGGATCCGCTGGCCGGGAGGAAGCTGGACAGACCGGCAGGCCCAAACGCTCTGTGAGGGTCTGTTGGGAACGCTGGCAGAGCCCCTGTCAGAGGGGCTTCAACTCCCACCGCAGAGCTTTGAACAGATCCCAGGGAGGTTGGGGACATTGAGTCCGAGGACTATGTTCTCCGCCTCTATTGTCAAAGCGGCCGCTCGAGTTGTGGCCGAAGGTCTCTGGTGCCTGTCGGCGGCAACTCCAACCCGTGGTGGACACCGAAGTAAGGGATGTCAAGCTGAAGAAGGAGTACTATCGAGCTTGGTTGGCTTGTGGGACTCCTGAGGCAGCTGATGGGTACCGACAGGCCAAGCGGACTCGCACGGGTGGTTGTGGAGGCAAAACTCGGGCCTGGGAAGAGTTCGTGAGGACTTGGAGAAAGATTATCGGTCGGCCTCAAGAGGTTCTGGCAAACTGTCCCGACTGGAAAGCGGTGCCCTACCAACACTGTATATAGTGGAGGTGGGGCTCTGCTGACCTCAACTGGGGATATTGTCGGGCGGTGGAAGGAATACTTGAGGATCTCCTCAACCCTGCCAACACGCCTCCACTGAGGAGGCAGAGGCTGGGACGAAGGGATGGGCTCGACATCACCCGGGCTGAAGTCGCCGAGGTAGTTGAGAAGCTCCCTGGCGGCAAGGCTCGGGTGGACGATCCGCCCTGAGTACCTCAAGTCTCTGGATGAAGTGGGCTGTCTTGGCTGACACGCCTCTGCAACATCGCGTGGAGGTCGGGGACAGTGCCTCTGGACTGGCAGAACAGGTGGTGGTCCCCTATAAGAAGGGGACCGAGGGTGTGTTCCAACTATAGGGGATCACACTCCTCAGTCTCCCCGGAAAGTCTATGCCAGGGTACTGGAGAGGAGAATTCGTCCGATAGTTGAACCTCGGATACAGGAGGAACAATGCGCTTCCGGCCCTGGTCGTGGAACACTGGATCAGCTCTATACCCTCTTTAGGATACTGGAGGGTTCATGGGAGTTTGCTCAACCAGTCCACATGTGTTTTGTGGATCTGGAGAAGGCATTCGACCGTGTCCCTCGTGTTCTGTGGGGGTGCTCTGGGAATATGGGGTCCGAGGCCCTTTGCTAGGGGCTGTCCGTCCCTGTATGACCGAGCAGGAGCATGGTTCGCATTGCCAGCAGTAAGTCAGACTCGCTCCCAGTGCGTGTTGGACTCCGCAGGGCTGCCCTTTGTCACCGGGTCCTGTTCACTATCTTCATGGACAGGATTTCTAGGCGCAGCCAGGGACCGAGGGGGTCCGGTTTGGTGACCACAGGATTTCATCTCTGCTTTTGCGGATGATGTTGTCCTGTTGGCTTCATCAGGCCATGACCTACAGCGGCACTGGGGCGGTTTGCAGCTGAGTGTGAAGCGGCTGGGATGAGAATCAGCACCTCCAAATCTGAGGCCATGGTCCTCAGCCGAAAAGGGTGGCTTGTCCCTCCAGGTCGGTGGGGAGCTCCTGCCACAGGTGGAGGAGTTTAAGTATCTTGGGGTCTTGTTCACGAGTGAGGGAAGGATGGAGCGAGAGATCGACAGACGGATCGGTGCAGCTTCTGCAGTAATGCGGTCGATGTACCGGTCTGTCGGTGAAGAAGGAGCTGAGCCACAAGGCTAAGCCTCGATTTACGGTCGATCCACGTCCACTTCACCTATGGTCATGAGCTTTGGGTCATGACCAAAGGGTGAGATCCAGGATACAAGCGTCAAATGAGTTTCCTCCCCGGGTGGTTGGCCCCTTAGAGATAGGGTGAGGAGCTCGGTCACCGGGGAGCTCGAGTAGATCCGCTGCTCCTCCACATCGAGAGGCCAGCTGAGGTGGCTTGGGCATCTGTTTCGATGCCTCCTGACGCCTCCCAAGAGAGGTGTTCCGGCATGTCCCACCGAGAGGAGGCTCCGGAAGACCCAGAACACGCTGGAGGGACTATGTCTCGGCTGGCCGAACCCCGGGTTCCCCCGAGGAGTTGGAGGAAGTGTCTGGGGAGAGAAGTCTGGCGCCCCTGCTTAGACTGCTGCCCCACACCGGTCCCGGATAAGCGGAGGATAATGGATGGATGGATGGATGGATGCTTGTCATTCTGTTTATTCTGCTGTAAAGCTGCTTTGAAACAGTGTTATATTGTTAAAGCCATACAAATAAACTTGAACTTGAACTTGAACTGTGTTTCGCTGACCTTTCTTCCTCAGAACACAAAAGAAGATAATGTTGGTAATCAAACAACAACCCCTGAGACATCTTTAGTGTAACTCACCCGATCCGCCAGGAATCCCACACTGGACGGACTGACTTTATCATTGAATAACACCATCTCAATACTTTGGCACCTGCTGTGTGACGGACGGAGAACACCTCCACCACCACCACTGTGGCCCCGCCCGACGAGCTGCCATTGGCTCGCTGCAGTTTGATGGACAGAGGACTAAAGAACTGCAGATGGAGGTCATCGGGGCGTCTGGATTGTTCTGTAAAACATTCAGTTTAAGCCAAACGTCCAACGCTCATGCGGTGCCGCCGCTCTTCACTCACCCACTTGAAGTCGACCGCCAGTTTAGCTGCTCGTCCGATGATCCTCTGATGTATTTCGCAGCAGATCTTCCAGCATCCTGACAGAAAGCAGAACATGATGAGTAGAGGATGAGAGTTCATATTGAAATGTGCGCTTTAAGACATGGAGACTCACACGGACGGCTCTGTGTTCCTCTCAGCATGGACACCAGCTGGCTTTTCAGCTGACGCCTTCATATTTTACTGTTCGCTCACCAGACTTCACGCTCAGCACCAGAGACGCATTTCTGCTCCAATGTGAGAAAACAGTGTGTTGATAAAACCATGACATTGATGTCATGTGATCATCATCAGGTGTGTGTGTGTGTGTACCGCAGTAAAGTCCAGCGCAGTGTGATGTAGAAGTGTGTTGATGTGTTGAGCTCGTGGATCATAGCTCGTCTGCTGGCCGGACTGATGCTCCACAACAAACTGGCATCAGATTTAATCTTTGCCGCCATAATGTCCTCTGGCATATAATTCACAATGAACTGCATCACGACTGATTCACAAACACACACCAATGACTGTATAAATCAAAGGTTTCTGACGAAACATTCAGTGTTAAACAAAGAGAAAAGCCTCATCTACACACTAAAACACAATATGTTTCTCTATTAAACAGAAAAAGATGTCACAGTTTAATGTGAGCTACCGGATGTGTTGCGAAACGATTGGTCATCTTCTGGAACGATGATTGGGAGTACGGATCAAATTCTGCTCTTGTGCGCCATGGTGAATAACGGCTGTAGAAACACACAAACTCATTTCAGGATTCATTTCAAATGACAGAAGTCATTAATAATGTACTTGTGTCTGAAGGTTATGACTCCTGTAAGCCCTTCAGCTGAAAACACTTCACACACAATACAAAGATTAAAACCTAAAACTATGAATCAATGCAACTTTCATGTAAAAGTTTCTCTTCCTCTCTGTGAGTGACTGTGAGATATATACTGATGTGCAGTGATGCACACAATCATTGTGTGAAGAGATCAGATCTGACATTTATCAGCATGTGTTGAGTTACACACCCAATCCCATTATGCTCAGCTGGATAGACACGCCTAACGGTTGATTGGTTACTCCAGCAACAGATTTGACCAATGACATGAAGAGAAGAGGAAACCAGACGATACAGATGAGAGCAAAAATAATGAAACCGCCCATCGTACTTCACCATCTTCTTCTTCTTCTGTCCGGCTGTGTGGATATTTCTGCACACAGAAAACAGTTTATCATACAGATCACGTCTGATTTTAGTCATCATTTTACAGTTTAGGTCAATTATTGCACTGTAAAAACTGAAATCTATGAATGTAGAAAAAGTTTAGAAAATATGTCTTGTTTTTTGTCATGATAGATTAAAAAAGTTTTATAAAATGCACACTAAACTATAAATCTTTTTTGGCCTTGTCAAGTAAATAAGATTGAACTAAAAACAAGTGATAGACTGCTGGTGACCAAACACACCCTAAACAGGAGGATAAATGAGGCTATTTCTCTCCCTTGTTTTAAAAAGGGCATTTTTTGTTGTGTGTCGTTTTTTGGCAAATAATTGTATAAATAAAATGAATGTAGAAATGTGTGTAGTTTGTGTTGTATAAAGGTTCTACAGTTATAGGAAATGAATGTTGATGGTAACAAAATCAAATTGTTGTGTTGTGTCATTACCTTTTCTGCTTCTCTCCAGCACTTCAGGATGAAGATGTTAGCATAGATGTCCTCAACACAGATCCAGTTAGACAAACTGAGAGTCGTGTCCGTCCAAACCCAGTCCATCACAGCTCGAACTCTGTCAGGAACGGAACAATCCGAAACTACAGCAAAAACGCCATCGCCATCATCATCACTTCAGCCATCACATCATCATCATCATCATCATCATCATCATCATCATCATGGATCAGTCTTTAATGTCTAACACATTCTAACACTCGAAATATCCAATAGATGATGGATGGAAATAATGAAGTGAAATGTAGAGCAGAAAACTCCAACTTTGCTAAAATAAAGAAAGTTTTAATTATTGATGATTTTAATGAATGGTTACTGATTATCATTTCATTCTTGTGTTCATCACATCAGCTTGAGCGTTCTGCTTAGAAAAGCATCACCTTCATTGATAATAAACATGATAAACGAGTGATGGACGTACCCTGAAACAGAAAGAGATTGAAGTAATTGTAATTTTAGTAAGGAAATTTCCAAGGACGCGGTTTGATAGCCACACTTGATCTGATAGGCTGACAGACCGAAATAAATGCACTTCACAAAGTACCACAACTGAGCCACTCGATTCCTGTTAAACCTCCTGTGAGAGAAATACAACAATAAACATCATTACCGCTATTAGAAAATAAATGCTTGTTCGCTTCAGTCCATCAAATGTGTTACTAGTCTAGTCTCAGATGAAGGTCAGCACATCTGTGTGACACGAAATGACGCTTTCGACTGCCCGCGGACGCCGGCAGAATAAAGAACATCCAGAAGTGAATGCCAAACACCAGCAATTCACCTGAAAACACACTTTCCCAGCAGAGTTTTGCGCAGATAAAGAGCCCATTCGGTCCACCACTCAGCTGTGCTGAACTGAATGAGTAAACATGACTTTGAGAAACGCTTCCAGGAACCTGATCTTCAGATAATGACTCCGCTATATCAGTCGCTGCACTCGTGCTTTCTGGAAAATATAGGTAGAAACACAATAAATAGACTTATTTCTTAACCTGGATGACCGGCCAACCAACAGAAATCGAGAGGGAAAACACCAGTAACAGTATTGGTATAAAATTACAGTAACATTAACAGGATTTGGCTGTATATGAAATGTACAAATATTTTCATCTTGACTCTTATACCTGTCCATTAATGTATAGTTGATCATGATTAGATTCAAACACCATGGTGTTCCTCTCCTGAGGAACGGTGACAGCTTTAACAGGGTGAAAGAGCAGGGTGACATGACAAAATGATCTTTTATTTCCAGATTGTAACGGTCTGTAAAGTTTTTATTGGGATTAATTCACGTTATCTGCTCTTAAAGCTTGTTTGTGTAGTGTAAATATAGAAAGGAATTAGTGCCGTGATGATGTAAATCTGTAGATATTCTTATACAGGTTTGATGATTGACAGATTATTTTATTATTTCTGACAGAAGTCTCATTTTCGAAGGGATGGAGACACTTACTCCAAAAGCCCAAAAGTATCCAAATAATATAATGACGATTGAAGTTCACCACGCCCACCAGAAAACATCACAGCTTATTACACGCCACACACACAGGGACTGTACTCAGGGTGAATGATGTCATAGAAGAACTGGCCTTATGGGTAAATAGATGTGAAGGGCACCTGAAACGAAGAGACATTATGAACTACTGAGACTCTTACTGTATTATTTGAATATAAGTCATGAACAATGAAGACTTCAAGCAGCTCTATGACTTTAGCTTTGGGTCTCCAGCATCTGGGTTGTTGACATGTTGTTTTAGTCGGTCTTTTCTGCTTAGCGGCGGTTTCACCGGTTGGCTTCCTCTTTGAACTTGATTTCTTGTGTCGCTTCCCATCTGATGAAACATGTTTACAGGAGTGTGAGCAGATGACGCGGACCGGCATTGTTTTGATGGAGTTTGATGGAAATTCTAACTGTGTCTGTCGACGCCTTCCTCTCTGTTTCTTAAAGAACGACGCCTGCAGAGGAAGCGGAACGGCAGTCGCGTCTCCGTCATTCCGTTCTCTCCGCCTGGTCTTCTTCGCCGCCTTGATCCTCCTCGCCATCTTGTTCTTTTTCATGTTTCTTCAGTTTCTTAAAGAAGTCCGCATCTCCAACCTCTTTGTTGTCCCAATAAACTGCGATTAATTACAAAACGTGATGAACGTTTTCATTGAAATGAATGAGAAGACAAAACGCTTTTTGTCATCTGCATAGTGAAGAATGATTGTTACTCTAAATAAATCAAATATATGTACAAATGAAAGACTTTACACGCATGAAAAACTTGGACAAAACATTAAGGACATAGATAACAAAATGCATCTTCTATGAGTCTGAAGGACATGTGAAGCTTATTAGGGTTTCAAAACACTGATAAAATGTGAATCAATGATGTTTGTGTGTAATCTTCAGGACCTTCAGGATTTGAGCGATGGAAGAAAGAGCGATGAGCTGAATGAGATCCAGTAGCACATAACCATCTTCTTCTTCCTCGATGCCAATAATGTTGGGCAATGCAAACGTCAGCCCACATTTATCCCACGATACGCTGGATGAAGTCCACGGAAAAAGCCAAACTGAAAGAAATATCAATCACCACTAATCGCGGAGAGCTGAATGATAACAGAAAACAGATGGTTAAAACTAATATTCAAATCGAATTCATTTTAAATCACTTTTGTTTAACTCATAGTTTAATCTATAAAGATATCACATTTAAAAATATCACTTCAGCAGTCAGAACATTCAACTTTTTAACTTATCATATGCACATTCTGAGATGACTTTAAAGGGTTTGAAGAGCAAAAGAAACTAACTTGCAGAAATGAACCCTTTAACTTCATTGACGTTTATGCAAAATTAAAAAGAATTATTTAAATGAAATAAACTAGATTAAATGAGATTTAAAATGAGAATCAGAATAATTGATTTAATCTGTGTGCAGAGATTCTCATTCAGCTGCTGAACCAACTTCTCCACAATATTACAAAATACACTCAAAACATTCAAAATGGTGTTTTAAGAAATGATTCACAATACATCCTAAATGACCCTACTGAGATTTACCTGTAATGTGATCTGACTGATGTGCGTGATGTCACCTGTGTGTAGATGATAGCGTCATCCAGGAAGCGCTGGTGGGTCAGGGACTGACAGCATGGCCCATGGCAGAAAGATGAGAACGGGCAGAAAGAGAGAGACAGGCAGAGACGATGATTGGCAATGATAATAAAATAACAAAACATCTCTTGACTGAGACTCCATCGTGGTTATAAAGAGCAAAGATCAGACACACCGACGCAGAAGAGAGAAGAAAACCTCCACTGATCTCTGGAATATCAAAGATCCAATGAAGGAAGAAATGAAACGTGTTTAAGATACAGCTCCCCTGACAGACTCTTTCAGCTTTACATACAGCAAAACATGTTTTATCACAGGAATCACAGATTAATCATGATCTTCATAATAAAACAATCTGCACCTACACTTGAACAATAATAATATATGTATAAGTATGCGCAGTGTGTGTGTGTGTGTGTTCACTTGTTAAGCAGCAGTTCACTGCATATGAGCTCTCTGCTCTCCTGACTGAGCATCTTCATCTCCCTCATCATCATCTTCAGTTCCTGTCTCGACCCAACCGACCCTCGACATCATCCATCGTTCTTCTGTAGTGTCAGGATTCCTCTGTTCAAACACAGGAACACATACAATTACAACAGATGAAACAGAAAGAGAAAAAAAGCTTACCTGACATGACGCCCATCCTCAACGCCCTGCGTGTTTGTCACATCATTGACGGAGAATAGATGAATCATCATCCAGAGCGGTTCACGAGTTATTAGAGGAGTTTCATCTGTCGACAGCTGAAAACACGAATATTCAACAACACAACAAATCATTCTCACATTTACAATCATCACATATGCCATTCATCTTATTAACACAACCGACTGAATCTTGTATCCCTATAAGACAACAAAACACAAGTGTATGGTTCCTGTGTGTGTGTGTCCCTGTCTCTGCATGTGAATATACCCGGAGACGCCTGTCCAGTGAATAGATGCTGTCGAGTTTAGTGTAACGCCTCACAGACTACCACCCTCGTCCTCTGCACCTGTCTCCACAGCCAGTTTTATAGAACTGATGAATACTGCCACGAGCACATCTTTACCCTAAACAAACAAACACCATACCAAGAAGAGAACTCAAACCACACCTGAATGCATGACGAAACGGACACGAAGCGCTACCTCTTCTGTTGATTGTTCAGCAGAGCTCTCAAAGCCAAGCACCCAGAGATGTCCAGACTGTCTACACACAGACCTCAGGCCCGATATTATATCCCCAGTGAGATAAAGAAGAAAAACCACAGAAACCACACCATCAACCATCCGCCCCAAGGGATCCACAGAAAGAACGAAACGATCAAACATAAAGCATGTATGAGAAATCTTTCATCCATATCCGTGAGCAGATCTTGTCCCTATAAACGCTATGGATTGATTGTTCATCATTTTGTTTAATGTAACGCCTAACCCACACAGACATATAGAGCTGCACGCTTAATCGTTAAAGGATCGTGATCTCGATTCAAACACTCATACGATCTCATTCATAAATGTCAATGATTCCGGGTGTTGGATTTGCCGAAGCAGAGAAAGCAGAAGCCTATAAAACACATGTTTTAAAACTTGTTTTATAGGCGAAGCAGCCAAAACACGGTGGTTTACTGTATGTGTGTAACTGTATGCGCAGGTACTGTATGTGTGTACAACTGTATGCAGGTAACTGTATGTGTGTTTACTGTATGTGCGTACCGTATGTGTGTTTACTGTATGTGTGTAACTGTATTGCGCAGGTATTGTGTGTGTACCTGTATGCTGCAGTACTGTATGTGTGTTTACTGTATGTGTGTAACTGTATGTGTGTTTACTGTATGCTGTTTATCGTACGTTTACTGTATGTGGTTTACTGTAATGTGTACCATGTATGTTTACTGTATGCGTGTTTACTGTATGCGGTAACTGTATGTGTTTTACTGTATGTGGTTTACTGTATGTGTGTTTACCTGTATGTGCGGTTACTGTATGTGTTTACTGTATGTGTGTTTACTGTATGGTTTTACCTGTATGCGTGTTACCGCGTGTTGCAGCGCGGTGGTACTGTATGCGTGTTTACTGTATGCGGTTTACTGTATTGCAACTGTATGTGCGGTACTGTATGCGGCACTGTATGCTGTTTACCGTATGTTAACTGTATGTGTGACCTGTACGCGCAGGCACTGTATGCGGTTTACCTGTACGCGTTAACTGTATGTGCGGTTTCACTGTATGTGCGTAACTGTATGCGTGCAGTAACTGTGGCGCGGTTTTACTTATGCGCAGGTAACTGTATTGCGTACTGCACGCGGTTTACTGTATGCTGGTTTCATCTGCATGTACTGTATGCGTGCGTAACTGTATGCTGGTAACTGTATGCGTTTACTGTATGCGGTTTACTGTACGTGTTTACTGGTGGCTGCCGGTAATTCGTATGCGCACGTAACGGTATGTGCATGCAGTACCGGTACTGCATGCAGCACCGTACGCATTAATAGCGTGTAACTGTAACTGGCGCGGTTTACTCGTACGGTTTCACTGCATGCGGCTTCACTGTACGCGGTGGCACCGTAGCGCTTGTTTACCGGCATGCGTGCGGCAATTGCATGCGTACCGTATGCTGGTTTACCGTACGCCGCATTTACCGTAATGCTGGTTTTAATTGTACGGTTTACCGTACGCGGCACCGTGCGTAAGTTTACCGCATGCGTACCGGTATGCGGTTTACCGTATGCGTGCGTAATTCGGTGGTTTACTGGCATGCGGTTTACCGTATGCGTTTACTCGGCATGTGCGTTTACCGTAGCGCAGGCACTGTATGCTGTTAATTGCATGCGGTTTACTGTATGTGTTTACAACGTATTGTATTGTACTGTATCGTTAGTATTGCTGTGTGTTTACTGTCGTGTGTACTGTGTTTTACTGTATGTGTGTTTACTGTGTTTACTGTATGTTATTATTGTGCTGTCGTGTTTACCGTATTATTGTTTTACTGTATCGTGTTTTACTGTATTGATGATTTTACTGTATTATTGTTTTACTGGCAATAGTGTGTACTTTTAATGGGTGTGTGCTGTATTATTATTGTTTTACTGTGTTAATTGTTAACACTGTATGTTGTGTGTACTTAATGCGTGTTTACTGTATGTGTATCGCATTATTGGTACTGTGCGTGTGTACTGTATGCTTGTCACTGTATCGTGTTTACTGTATCGTGTGTACGTATCGTGGTATTGTAATCTGCATGCGGCATTAGTGAATTCGCTGTGTCGCGTGTTTACTGTACGCGTGTTTGCACTGCATGCGTGTGTCACTGTATCGTGTGTACTGTACGTGTGTATTGCACCGTATGCGTGCACTGTAGTGCTGGTATTACACTGGTAATGTGTTTACTGTATCGTGTGCACTGTATGTTATTGCTGGTAATGCTGTACGTGTACTGCTGTATGCGTTTACTGTATCGTGCTGTACTGTATGTGTGTTCACTGTATGCACCGTGTGCGTGTATCATGTGTTTACTGTATGCGCAGTTAAACTGTATGCTGCTGGTTTCACTGTAATATGTGTTTCACTGTATGCGTGTTTACTGGTAATATTAATGTACTGTATGCGTGTTTACTGTATCGTGTTTACTGTATGCGGTGTGTATCGTGTATGCTGCTGTTTACACTGGTATGCTGCAGTGTACTGGTATGCTGTGTTTACTGTACGCTGTGTGTTATCTGTATCGCGTGCGTAATGCTGGTATGCGTGTGTACTGTACGCGTGTGTACTGTATCGTGTTTACTGTATCTGCATTATGCGTGCACTGTATGCGTGTTTACTGTATCGCGTGTTTACTGTATGCGTGTTTACTGTATCGTGTGTACCTGTATGCTGGTTTAACTGTATGCTGTGTTTACCTGTATGTGTACTTCACTGTATCGCGCAGGTACTGTGCATGCTGCGGTTACTGTATGTGTGTTTCACTGTATGCGGTGGCAATTACTTTGTATCGTGTACTGTATAATGCGTGTTTACTGTATGCGTGTGTATTGCATCGCCGTGTTTACTCGTATGCTGTGTACTGTATACCGTGTTTACTGTAATTATTACGCGCGGTGGCACTGTATGCGTGTGTTCTGTATCGCGGCCGTAGGCAATCGGTATCGCGTGCGTTTACTGTATGCGTGTGTACTGTATCATTATTGCACTGTATCGCGGCACTGTACGCTGCAAAAATTGCATGCGGTAACTGTATGCTGCAGGTAATGCGTATCGCGTGTGGTAACTGTATGCTGCGGTGTACTGTATCGCAGGTAATTCGTATGCTGCGCAGGTAATTCGTGACACTGCATGTGTGTACTGTATGTGCTGTACTGTATGGTTTACCGTATGGTGTACCGGTATGCGTGCGGTACTGTACGCGCAGTAAAACTGTATGCATGATGTTTACTGGTATCGTGTTTACTGTATGCGTGTTTACTGTATCGCGTGTTTTGTATGCGTGTGTACTGGTATGTGTGTTTACCGGTGTATGCGGTAATTAGTACGCTATCAGGTACTGTATGCTGTGTTTACTGTATGTATTGGCCACTGCATGCAGGTATTGTACTGTACGCAGTGTGTACTGTATGTGTGTTTACCGTATGCGTGTTTCTACTGTGTATGTGTGTTTACTGTATGTGGCAATTCGCTGTGCTAGCGTTCACTGTATGTGTGTTTACTGCATGTGTGTGTGCCGTATCTTTGTTTTACTGTTAATACGCGTGATTATTGCTGTATGCGGCAATCGTATTAATGTTTCACTGTATGCTGTTGTTTACTGTACGTATTGCGTTTTACACCGTATTGTTGTGTGCTGTCGTTAATTATTGCTGCATCGTGTTTACTGGCAATGGTGGTGTGCAGGCAATAGATTAATTGTGCTGTATCGTTATTGCTAATCAGATTATTATTAATTTAATGTCGGTGGCATTTTATATCGTGTGTGCTGCATCTTTGTGTGCCATAATGCAGTACCCTTAGCTGTGCACAATTCAGTGCATTTACTGGTTAATGGCTGGTTTACTGTATGCTTATTGATATCACTGTATTGCTGCAGGTGCACTATGGCGCGCGTTTCACTGCATTAGCGTGGCACTGTATGTGTGCACTACATGTGTATTATTGTACTGTATGCTGCGGTTTACTGTATGCGGTTTTACCGTATGCTGCGGTTTGCTCGTATCGCAGTTTAACTGCATGCGGCACTGTATGTATGCACTGCGTGCTGGTTATACGTGTATGCGTATCGTGTATTACTGGCAATAGTGTGTACTGGCATTCGTATATTATTAGGCACTGTATACAAAGTGTTTCACTGTATGTGCGTGTACTGTATGCAGTGTAATTGCATGTGCGGTGGCACTGTCAGCATGTTTGCAGGTAATTGTGTAAAGGCACTGTACTGTGTGCGGCTTTACTGCATGTGTGGTTGCACTGTATTAGTATTAATTGGTACTGTATGTGTGTTTACTGTATATGTGTTTACTCGTATCGCGTGTTAACTGTAAGCGCGTGTGCACTGTGGCGCTGCGGTTTACTGTATTATGTGTACTCAGTATCGTGTGCACTTTGTACGCGCGCAGGTACTGTGGCGCGTTAATTGTGGCGTAAATTGTATGTGTGTTTACTGTATGTGTGTTTACTGCACTATTATTGCTGTAATTGTATGCTATTGCACTGTATGTGTGTGTACTGTATGTTATTATTGTACTGTATGTGTGTTTGCAGCAATGTGTGTGTACTGTATATGTGTGTAATTGTATGCTATTTTACTGGTGGCGTGTGTACTGTATGTGTGTGTACTGTATGTGTGTGTTTTACAAAAACCTCCTGATAAATAATGCAGTGCCTTTGAAAAAACACATTCTGTGTGAACAGTCCTAATTGAGGTCTTATTATAATATCTTAGCTAGAAATATTCCTGTGTTCAGAAGTACAGGATAAAAGTTCACATATAAACACTTAATGTCTACATGATCAAAACAATGTAAAATGTAATCTTGGCCTCAAATAAATACATTTATCGATTACATTATTTCACCACTAGGTGTGAGATTAACAACTCTAAACGTTTATTTTTCTATGAATCAATCATTCAATGCTGATTCATCCAGTCATGAAATGAAACATTTTAAATCTACTGCAACAATTGATATTTAGTAGAATTTACTTTGGCAGTTGCTGTTCAGAATCGCTTAAGAATCATGATCTCTATTTAAAACAAAAACAATCGCGGATTGCTTAATTTAATAAGAATCGCGCGGCTCTACAGACAATTTGGTTTTATTATCACAAGGCATTTTTTTAACATAAACTGAGAATATTAACAGATATACAAAACATTTTACAAAACAGTTTATTGTGAAATGTTAAAAAGATCTCATTTAAAAGTGTCTACCAAATAAATCAAATCAATATTAATAAGGTGTTTGAATAGTTTTTTTTTTAATCTTTTAATTGCACAGAAACTATTTTAATGCAACATTTTATTATTTAGAAGAAGTGGTTAAAACATCAGTGGATAGTATTTCTACCACTGAACTGAAACTCTGATTGATCACACTGGAAAGTTCACAAATATAACATGTATGGCTGTTACTCTCTTTCTTCTTCTTTCCCTCCTGCCGCTTCCTCTCATCATCAGAATCCTCTTTCTCACATCCTACAGAGATTTGTAAAATAAACACATTTATCCTCCTGATTCATTCACTCTTTTTACAGTTTTGTTGATCAGATATAATCGCACCCTTCTGTCTGTGTAACTGTCTTTTGACATTCAGGATGTTTTCTCTTGGTTTTGTTCTGACGCTGATGATCTCCTAAGAGGCAGCTTTAAGATCCGATACCCAAGCTTCATATGCCAACTGTATGAAACACATGTACAGAAGATACGGAGGTACTGATCCATATTACAGAAGCATACACACAGCGTTATAATGCCAGATGACTCCTTCCATCCATACTGGATGTAACTCCACCATCGTAAGGTCTTTGAAAATCATAAATGGAGTGTTTTTGTACTATCACGGTTAGACATTGGCTCATGACATTAAATGCTCTTGTGGATAGAACTCATTTCTTACATATTCTCATATCTCATTACACAGTCAGACTGACCTGTAAACAGCTATTCATATTGGATTTCTATTCCCCTATATTATCTGCGGTAATACGTCAAAACCCTGTGAACAAACAGGCTTATCAACATTTATGTATTTCTTTCTTTTATTTTTCATGAGCATGATGTGAAAATCACTGGAACAATGAATCTATTGATTCCTTCTGTTTTTTATTTCTTATTCTATTCATGTATTTGTCTATTCATTTTTGATAATGATTTATTTATTGTTCTAAAACCACTTACGTTTCCATTAATTGTGAAGTTTAATATCATAAACGGCAGATGAAAGCCTCATGAAACATCATAAGAAACTTTAACATGCTGGTGCTCAAGAGAATTACAATTAAACTTTTGGAGGTATGATTTTCTTAAGTATGATTTTCTGAAAAGTATATTCTGTTTATTCTTAAGTTTTGACCTGAAAAGCAGTTTTTCTTCTTTGGCGAGAGGTGGGTCTTTAATGTCTGTTCTTGTGTCTCCTCAGTCTCCTCCTCCTCACTGCTAGTCAGATTGGAAGAGATGATAGCCACAATCTCCATCTAATCACTTTACCTACACACACAACATTATCCAAAACAATATAATCCCTGAAAGAGAAACAGGTGAGTGTGAATTCATTAAGATATATATGAATGATAGAAAGATAATATGTTTAAACTACATCATTGCTTTGGCTGATCCTCTGAAGACTCTTCCTGAATTCTTCCTGTTTGGACTTGATTTTTGTCCATTCTGTGGCACAGAAATAAAGCTGTATTAACTCTCATTGAAGAAGTGCAGAAAAACTAGAACACAGATCAACACAAACATACTGTTTCTTCCAGTATCTCCACAGACTTTTCTCCATCTCTAATCTGGCCGCCACTCGCTTTCTTTCACTTTGGCTTCAAAACAGCTCTGCACCTCTTAAACAATATATAGATTTACTTGTGTTAAATATAACATTCATTTGTAGGCTATTTCACATAGCACATTATACAGAGGGATATATTGTCTCACAAAAAATGTTTAGTAAATGAATTACAACACAACAACCAACGTCGGTCCAAACATTGTGTTACAGTAACTGAATGAATATATTTGAAGGCAAAACCGTGGAACAGCTGAAGTGTTGATATGTGCATTATTTAACTCATCATCATCATCATCATCATCATCATCATCATCATCATCATCATATCATCATCATCATCATAATCTGATTCTTTGAGTTCTTGGAAGTAAATCAACACAACTGTTGGACAAATAGTCCTTTCACAGCAACACATCCATGCCTAACGGTTATGTTTGTCGCTGACAGCTGATTAATTGTTGTTAAAGTCTTTACTGTCCTACAGTCTGACATGTGAGATGACCTTTAGTTGGATCATGTTCATTCAGTGTGACAAGCAACAATCGGGCTACACAGTGTGCGTCTGCCTTTACTCTGACATATCTTTACAATTTATCAGCATCATCGAAGTTTAATCTAAACCCTGTCTGTGAAACAGGACACTATAGCTGTAGATGTATATTCTTATCCCTCACTATTATTCTGCCATAACATATCAATAAATTTGGACAAAACAGAATGTGTATTAAAATGTTTGCAAATGAAGGTGTAGAATATCGCACGAAAGTATCATATTATTTGAGCTGATGATCTTCTACTGTGCAGCCTGATTCTTGGAAGTCGAAATATATGTGTTGCTGTGCTTAACCCATAAACATGCTACAGTCTAACTGCGCTGTACATCATTATTATCAGTACGTATTATTGTGCTGGTGATTGTGCAGTCAGTACACAAACAGTGCTGTTAAACACTTGACATTCTGACCTGATGCAAAAGTCTTTGATGTCTGAAGATCAGATAATGATGTTAGAGGAATAATAGCTGAGAAAGACTCTCCTCTGAATCAACAACACGCTGAAACAGATGCCACCCAGATGATCCCTGCTTCCACCCTCAGGCAGTTCATCACTAGCCAAGCCTCCACACAGAGATTCAAGGCACACACACACACACACACACACACACACACACACACACACACACGCACACACACACACACACACACACACACACACACACACGCACGACACACACACAGACACACACACAGCATTTCACACACACACAGACACACGCACACACACACACACACACACACACACACACACACACACACACACACACACACAGACACACACAGACACACACACTTTTACACGCGCACACACAGACACACACACAGCACAGCAGACACACACACACACACACACACACACACACACACACACACACACACACAGACACACACACACACAGACACACACACACACACACACACACACAGACACATTTACAGACACACGACACACACACACAGACAGAGACACCAGACACACACACACACACACACACACACACACACACAGACAGACACACACCACCACACACAGACACAATACCATCATCATCAGATATGATACATCATCATCACATGCACACAGACACACACACACGCACACACACAGATTACTAATAATATCACACCAGACACACACAGACAGACACACACACACACACACACAGACAGACACACACACACACACACACACACAGACACGACACACACACACACACACAGACACACGCACACACACAGTGCCACACACAGACACAGACACACACACACACACACAGACAGACACTACACACACACACACATGACACAGACTACTTCACACACACAGACACACACACACACACACACACACACACACACACACACACACACACACACACACACACAGACACACGCACACACAGACAGACACACACACACACACACACACACAGTGTCAGTAGCTCATCTGTGTGTAGTTTGCTGTCGTTTAGTAAACCAGATCACTACATTAATGTGAGCGTCACTTCAGCTGTACAGGATTCATTGTAAAACATGTTGATATTGTGTTACTCACGTAAACTGTAACCCTTGATAGTGCAGAACATACTGAAGGCCTGAATGAGCCAACAGCCGTGAACCTGTAATCCATCCAGATACGCACAAGAACCCAACTGATCACACACACACACACACACACAATATTAAATCTACAGTATGTTGTACTGTACAATAGTAAATTTAATAGTTATGGTGGTTAGAGATCGCTTTGGATAAAAATGTAAATGTAAAGTGTTGAATCACACAATAAATAAAGACCAGTGAGTGTCTATATCATATTATTTTCTCTCAGACCTTCTTTCATGTGTTACTTTAAAACATTCCTGTTGCCTGTGAACATGTTTCTGAGTTTCTTCTAGCTTGCTCACTTGGATTAATGCATCTTGCTAAATTACTAAATGTAAATGTGTGTGTGTTGTTTTGTGTAGAATGTGTTTACAGTGTTGAGAAAACACGGTGTGTCCAATAATGTGCACAGAGAGACAGTTCATTCATTCAGAGCTTTATTGCTACTACTGGTGATGTTCTTATACTGAACAGTGTTCAGGGAAATATAGCTCTTATTTTGTGCTGTGAGGTATTATTTAATGAGATAGGTTCTTCAGGCTGATGACCATACATTAATGCGTACCATCAGACAATCCCACAATCTGAGCACGTGATCGCGACCGTGCTGCAGGCAGTGCATGTGCCTCCAAACAACATGAAGTAGAAACCTTGGGCCATCAGATAGCCCAGACAAAAGATGTTAATCCTGAAAGTGTTGCCCGTGATAAATATCAGACATAACACCAGCCAGAAGAAATGACTGAAGACAAACACCTTCACCATATCCAGATGGCACGATCTAAAGACACAAACACACACACTGTTATGTGAAAGCAGTATAGTATCATTATTTTATTCATGTAGTAGTTCAGTTTCGCGTAAATGTAACACAATTCATGTGTAAGGAAATTACGATATATTTTCATAAAACACATTTCACAAATGCAGAAACTTTTGAAACTGTAGAAGTTCATCACAGAATACGCGTGTATCCTCTTTGATTTGTGTGTGTTTTCAGGCCGTTAGTGGGGTGTCAAACTTTTGAAATAATCAGATTCAATCTTATCATTTAACCAATCATAATCTGCTCGAGCACAGGACTCAAGGAACACAGCTTTGAGCACCTTTGAGAAATTCCCACCTAATTCAAAACAGAAATGAAACCTTAACTCGTCAATACAATATGTGGACAATGACTAGTATGCACGCACGTCATTACTATATAAAAGCCCGTATATAATACCATCGGCTTATCATCTTGTTGTACATTTGCATTTCAATTGCCACAGTTACAGTTTTAAAGTAAACCATATTCAGTCACAGAGTTTTTCTATAGTGTAAAGCTGTGTTCCTTGAGTCCTGCGCTTCAAGCAGATTATGATTGGTTTAAGATTGAATCTGATTGGCTAAAGAGTTTGCCAGGAGACTCCCAAAACACACACAAATCACACGCGTATTCAGTGATGAACTTCTACATTTTCAAAAAAAGTTTCAAAAAGTTTTTGCATTTGTGAAATGTGTTTTATTAAAACATATTTTATGTATGCATCGAGTCTTTACGCGATAAATAGTTCCATATTTTTAGATTTTCTTTCAAAGTGAGGAAATGTAAATTATGTTTGAGGACATCTTCAAAGTGACTTTTTAGTGACTCATTAAAGAAAATGATATAGGAATGGATGAAATATTTAGAGCATTAACCATTAACACTGTTTTATTTTATTTGATCACCCTTTGTATAAATATTTTACTAAATTATTTTCATACTTGAAAAATGAATACTGAAGAACTGTACTAAAGGTATAAAACCCATAAGAATCAATAAACAATGAGACACACACACACCGGCAATGCAGAAAGTTCTGGAGCGGTGAGTACTGACTGAGGGTTTGTGGATCCAGACTTCGACTGATCTCCACATTCTCTCCTGCCAGCAGTCTCATGTATGCCTGATTTTCATCCTCAAACACCTGCAACTGCAGAGACGCTTACCAACAACAGCAGAAAATCATCTCGGGGACACAGAAGAACAAACACACAATCATTTCTCTCTGATGATAACCTTCAGCACCTGCCACACTGCAGATGACACGCAGGAGTCTGATGGACTGATGGATGGACAGATGGATGGACGGATGGATGGACTGATGGATGGACTGATGGATGGACTGATGGATGGATGGACTGATGGATGGACTGATGGATGGACTGATGGATGGATAGACTGATGGATGGACTGATGGATGGACTGATGGATGGATGGATGGACTGATGGATGACTGATGGATGGACAGGATGGATGATGATGTTGGTACTCACAGAAGATGAAGGTGCATGTCTGGACTCATGGCATAGTCTGGCAGGTACAGCCACTTTATGAGATTTGAAGTGAGAGCTGGTGATGATCTTCTCCAGGGATAATCTAACACACAGCAACAGGGTTTAAAAGCACTTCAACATGTACAACAATGTGTTTTAGTATTATTTGAAGAAAAAAGATTTTGTGTTTTAGTGTAACAAAGTATAAATATAACAAAGTAAAATAAAAACATGGGCTGACTATGGCAAATCAATGTCAAAAGAACTGAGCCCAAAACTGATGGTTTGTATGTAGTCAATTGAAAAATATACATTTATAATAAATAAACCTGAAACATTTGCAAATGTAGTGCATATATATATATCTTTATCTGATCTTCTGGAAAAAAGGAGTTTACAGGATAAAAACATCACCCAGCAAACTGTTAGCTACAGACTGCACGACATCCTGTAGTTATGTGCACGCCGGAGTGCTTGTTATGTGCTCCAGTTTTAACATATAAAACCATTCCTATATGAAACAGTATATTGAAACTACTAGACTGTGTAACTAGTAAATATGTGACCCAGTCGCTTTTGTGATTTTCTCTGTTTCTACATGAACTCATCCTACATAATGAAAAGAATATTCTGTATAAATGTAACATCGATATCTTTACTATTGAGTAAGATTGTGTCAAAGATTGAAATCATAGTGAAATTAAAAAGGTGAAATCAAACTTTGATTCTCAAGTATCTGAGAATTAGATTTTTAGACTTTAGCCTGGTTTTCACAGACAGGGTCACATATTATAAAGTGTAAAGACCTTTATAACCACTTTCTAAGATCATAATATTTTTTCCATCATCAGTCATGATGTTTGGCTCCCTCTTTTATTGCTCATTAAAGCGGATATATATATATATATATGTGTGTATATATTGTCTTGTTAATATCTAGATTGTTTGTGTTGTAGGACAGATGAACTGACCGACACAGAGCTGAAGTGGTGGCAGGCCAATGCACAGCAGATACTGCAGAACTATAAATCCAGCAATAAAGCAGCAGTATTTTCTCCACACTTCTCCTATTGCCTTCCCTGCTGACGACGTGCTAAAACAGCCATCAGAGCAAATGAATGCAGAAGAGCACACGGCCCATCCGCTGACCGATGACAAACACCGCCACCACGAAAACATACCTGAGACACACACACGGTACATTCATTTCATTCATCTGTCTTTGACCACATCAGGTTTCTATCCTGTGAACATACCTCCAGACCAAACTTATAGAAGAAATAGTTAGTGAAGTATTTGAGACAGGAGCAGATGCTGTGGATCCAGATGTTGACGGTCACACCGTGAAATATAATGCCACTGTAAGACGCTTTAAAGCCATTCTGAAGATGATGATGTAACTGGTGGCTTATGGACCCAGAAACCTCAAACACGGGGAGACCTAGAAATGAACAGGTGATTCTAATCACAGAGAAACAAAACAGTAAGATTATTCCACATAGTCCATGAAATAACATGAATAACCTGTTTTCATTTGGCAATGTGACTTGAAACAGGATATTGAATCGTTAAATAATAGTTTTAATATAAAAGAGTGCTAACAAAAACAAATGAACTGGATCATACAACAGAACATGTGATTCCATTAGATGTTCTTAAATGCATTCTGATCAGATTTGTATAACACGAGCCAATGTTGTGTGTGTGTGTGTGTGTGTTTATGAAGAGCTGAATACCCAGAGACACGGCAGGACTCGATCCTCACACTTTCTCAATCCACCGATCCACAGTCCTGGATCTACAGGTGCTACACATAGAGAAGTGAATGAGTGAGCGCTCAGCAGCCCAAGTCACATTAGACAACGACATGACACCCTACACAAACACACAAATCCACACAAATCCATTAAAGACTCCACAGTACATCTGAAACTGGACATGTCAGCTGGGACTCTGTTTGGACTCAATCAATAAAATAAAAGCATTGTGTAGTTGCTCCATGAACATCACATATGATGACATATCTGCATTTCATAAGTATGAAACAGGGCTTTTGTGTGTAATATAAGACTAATTCACACTGAGCAAATATAAAGCCCAAGACTTACAAGTAGTTGCAGTTTGAGGGAAAATTTGACGGTTTGATGAATTTCAGCTGGTACACTCATTTTTACACACCACCATCACACACGCTTCAAACAGTAAGACACGGCTACAGGTCAATACGGGTCGTAATCCCTCGAAACGCGGCAGAGCAACCGCCACAAAGAAAGTGCAAGAACAAGAAGTTCATCAGACACACCTGCACACACAGAGTAAAGAGGTGTGTAGCTGTAACGCTTCTGTGTGTTAGATCAGTGATGCCGTTGGTGGTGCTGGAGTTCTGTCTCACCTCCTGCACACAGACTCCACATGACACCGCGCAGACCAGTTTAAAGCTGTGAATCTCCAGTATTCTCCAGCAGAGCTCCTGACTCTCCACAACAAACAGAACGCTCGCGAAAACAAACTCAAAGTGAACGCCGCTTCCACCGCCACCGACAATTACTTGCTTTTACTGATGCTGTATTACACTCATCAATATCATCATCGATACTCACTCATCACACGCATTATCTCTCTGTATAACTGACTGACTGGACTGTCCTTTAAACTTACCATCATCATCATCATCATCATCATCATCATCATCATCATCATCATCATCCAATGTTAATATACCTTAAATCCTTAAACTTACCATCATCATCATCATCATCATCTGTCATCATCTAATTCCACTGAATGACTTCTGTCCAAACATGAAGACAAACTCTTTGTGTGGTCACTGCATTCACCGGTCATCTTCTCCCTGCATCAGTCTATAACAGATACAGCAAGAGACAGAATCATCTAGTGAATCAAACTTGATCTGACTAAATGAAGAACACACAAACAGTGCTAATAAAATATGTTTTTCCCAAATAATCCCAAATATAAAATCAACCTGTGTGTTTATAAAACTAACTAAAAGGCAGCTGTTTCAACAGATGAGATGAAACTTTACAGAAAAAAACTCTACAATGAGTAAATTATTACTTCACTAGAAACACACACAACAATCTGGATCGTTTAGAAGAAATGAAAAATGTACAGACTGATAAAAACCTCACTTACCGTTGTTTCAACTGCTCAATGTTTTTGTTTATTCTGCAGACAAAAAGAAACTTTGGTAAAGCTGTGACTATAATGCAGTCAGAGTAATTACAGATTTTATTTCCCATAATCCCTTTATTGTTCATGTTACTTTCACCTGTTATCTCTGTGCTTTATATACTCTACTTACAATACATACACATATTCTAAAAACAAAATTAATAGTCAACTGGGTTTTCTATGAAATATTTCCTTTTTATTTTCAGCCTTTATAGCTCTTAAAAAGTTTTGAACAGTCTTAAATGTAAAGGTACTACAAAAGGTTCTTCCTAACGATCAAAGAAGAACCATTTTTGGTTCTAAAGAACCGTTCTGTGTCAAAGGTTCCTAAAAGCATAATTTCTTTCTCTTTCTTTTATAGTTTTCAGAATGTTTTTTCCACTACAGGACCTTCTCAAGACCTTTTTGACAAACAGAAAGTTCTGTGGATGTGGAGATGTTTGCATGGTACTCAAGGTTCTATGAATAACATTAACACATGATCTAGAAGAACCTAGGTGTCATTTACGGGTGAGACATGTCCCCACCACTTCTTGAAAGTATTTAAAAATAGGAAGGCTCTATATCATCACGGCTGCTGTGATTAGGTCAGAGCGCGATGATGTTGGAGATAATCTACTGAGTGTGATATTGTGTTTATACAACAGTTGACGGCAGCAGTGTGTAGTCAAATCATAGAAATAACCAACAGAACGCGTCTTTAAAACCCTCTTTTTGTGTGGAACTACTTTCGCGGCCCGCCTTCCTGGAATGTTCAACTCAGTATGTCCAGACTTCTGAAGCGTGTCTTTTCGCCTCGGGTCGCGCTGATAGCTACACCTCCAGGTTGGTTACACCACACATACCCGAGATCCGGACGAGCTCAGCACATCATCCCATACCAGTGAGGAGAGAGGTGCGAAGGTGGATGATACAAATGATAAAGCGGTACCTGTGATGATACTGATAGAATATCACATGTCTATCAGCCAATCAGATTCAAGAACTATACAGAACTGTTGTAGAAAAACATGACACAAGCACGCGCAGCAGTTCCAAGTAAAGTCATAATGCTTTGCGATGTTCCGTTATGCTCAATACACACCACATTCTTTATATGTGTGATCTCCTTATGCTTTATTCCTCTATAGGACCGTTATTATTATTGTGTGTTCTCGTTTTCTTTTATTGCTATACACATTTATAATTAAATATTATTATATTTAATATTTATATTATAATTTTATTTTAAAATAAAACTTTCATTGTTCAGGGAGAGAATCTCTCCATCAGCAGCTCAAGAACAGAGAAATCTGTGTGTTTCTCTCGCTGTGGCACATGGTTTTGACCTGACGCCAGAGATTCTTTCTAGTACTGCAAATCTGCGACAGTAAACAGTATATGGACTTATTGATTATTCTTATTTTTTTCATAACAAAGTTACGTAATGAGAAGAACAGATTTCACAATTCATTTTCATTACATAGAGAAAAGAAATTCAGGCCAAACTGAAAAAATATTAACAAAACCGTCAAGTATTTACCTGTAATTGCTTATGTTGGACGTAAAGTGAAGTTTCTGGGTTTGTTTTGTGAAATGACAGAAATGCCTGTTGGCTCAGCGTATAATATGAGCAGTCACATACGCCATGTATGGGATAAATAAAAGGCCTGATGTTTCTTCATTTAATGATGATTTCTGCCCGATTAAGCTTCCAAGTTCAAATACACACAAATATGTAACAAAACTACACAAAACATAAGACACAAGAAGAGGTAAAATACTCACACATCAAAAAATGCTTTTCAGACTTTCTCTCAGCTCATCTTCTCTGAAATCATCACAAACACACACATCAAATAATGACTGAATAAAGAAAAATGATTGTTTTGACTGACACATGTGATCAAGTTACTAGCTGATGTTTGACTTGATAAATCCTCAGTTTTATTTTCCATTATTATTATAATTGTGTGAAATGTGTGTAGCACATTGTGGTAAAAACACAAGAACAAGACTGGAGTTGAATTTGACTCATGACAGATGAACACATAAAAGACTCATGACGTGTGATCACATAAAAGTGATCACTGCGTCTCCTACATCTCATCGTCTCCTACGCGCTCTCTGGCCCCCACATCGCCCTCACATACGCCAAATCTCATAAGTCTCACACATCTCACCGTCTCCGCGTCTCCCACATCGTCCCAGCGCCATCTCACCACGATCTCACATTGTCTCACACGACTCACACCGTCTCACGCGTCCTCACCGCGTCTCACACGTCCTGCATCTCACACGCCTCACATTGTCTCACATTGTCTCACCGTCTCGCCACCGCGTCTCCACCACGTCTCACGCGTCTCACACCGTCCCGCGCCTCACCACATCTCACATCTCACGCGTCTCACCGTCTCACATTGTCTCACACGCACTCACAACGTCTCCGTGCCTCACGCGTCCCCACGCCCTGGCCGCGCCCCACATTGTCTCCCACATTGTCTCACACGCGACTCCACCGCCGTCTCCACACGTCTCACGTCTCACACGTCTCACATTGTCTCACATTGTCTCACACGACTCACACGTCTCACACGTCTCACACCGTCTCCACAGCGCCTCACACGCCCTCACGCCCCTGCCGTCTCACATTATCTCACCCGTCCCACACGCCTCCACACACTCTCCGTCTCCACCGCCTGGCGTCTCACACATCTCACTTCTCAGTCCTCACACGCCTCACATCTCACGCCCTACACGTCTCACATTGTCTCACATGTCTCACACATCTCACGTCTCACACCTCTCACGTCTCACACGTCTCGCGTCTCACAAGTCTCACGTCTCACACGCTCCCCACTCCGCAGCGTCATCCGCACGTCTCCACGCCTCTTTAAAAGCTTCATCGGCTTCTTTTAAGGAATGTAATTATGTAATAACTCCAACATTTCTACTTAAATGTTTGTTCTGGCTGGAATAATAATTTGATTTAAAACCGCTATATCAGTACCACAGAGGGAACATTGTGATAAACATCGTCATTCTGCAGAAACACGCAGAACATTAATTTATAATTCATATTTTTATTATTTGTAATAAGTTTTATATAATTAATTATTTTTATTAAAACATTAATTTGATATTTTAATTGAATATGATAAATTGTAATTATGTCTCGCATGGTTTTAATTCCTGTGTAAATGGATTAATCTGTTGCAGAACATAATTTGATATTATCATATGAAAATAACACGACTTCCATCTGAACTGAGCTTGAATGACTTCTCTACATGTATTAATAACGTACAGCCGTAACGTGAACCTTCAGCACAGGTGAGTCTATGGATCTCATTACCTGCTCACAGTCTGTTGTTGATGGAAACTGACTTCAGATCAGTTAAAGAGAGAAAGTCATCGCTTGAAGTAATGCAGTTGGAAGGGATGGCAGGCCAGAAGAAAGATGCCGACAGTAAGATACGCTAATAATTCAACCACATCAAACTGTTCAAGGCCAAAGTCTCTTAACCTGGTCGCACACACACAGAGAGAGAGAGAAATTCAATTCAACACTTCTCACACTGTAGATAGTGTATTCATGTGAGCAGATCACATGAGATGAAGACAGAACTCACCTTTCTTCTGTTACTCCTAAAATCTGCTGGAAAAGACTAGAGACGCTTTGAAACTGATAGATGTAGATCAGGATCAACACAATCATTGAGTACGCCACCACAACCACCCAGAAATGCTTCAAGACCCTCCTCCAGACATCATACTGTACCTGCACAAAACAATCATCTAACATCACCATCACCACATAAACACAACCACATTCATCATGTAGGCCACCAAACTAAATCTGCACATCTGCACATTCATTTCTCTTTCTATCATTGTAGGTTTTCATTTGGTGTCAAATAAAATATTGAAAAATGAAGAATTCATTGAGAAAATGTTTTACTCTTTCTCATGTATAAGTTGCTTTGGATAAAATCTGCTAAATCAATCAATCAATGTAAATGTGTGTTTTATTTGCTACACATGAGTACAGATGATGTCTGACGGAGCAGAACAGATAATACACAGCTGTATACTGTTCATCACATATGATCATGCTTTTCCAGCTCTATAATCATATGTTTGTTTTCAGCCTTAGATTAATTGATATTACAATACGACACGTTTGTTTAAAACATCAAGATAAAGTGCAACTAAAGGAGTGAAACTGGACGCAGGGAGAGAGCATCTTTAAAACACATCATGTGCTCAACACGTGACGTGACTGGGGTTCAAAACAAGGGGCTTTGCGATAATGTTATAGAAGAACCACTTTTGGTTCCCCATAAAAACTTTCAGTCAAAAGTCTCTTCTCAACTTTTTATTGTCTTTCTTTCACTACAAAGAACCTTTAATGCAACTGTGAACAACTCCTGAATAACAGAGTATATCCTGAGAGTGATTCAATAATAATAATACAGTAAAAAAGAGTGTTTACCTCATATAAAACCACACAGAAGAGGAATAAGCAGATATAGAGGATTTTGTAGACAGCCACTTTATCAGAGAAACTGACGAGAAAAAACATGGAGCAACAGCAGAAGATCCAGTATTTCACCAGCGTGTCCTTTATTACTCCTCCCACAACAGTCATGATATCTGATGAGTCATTATTGTTACCTGGAACACAACACATATACACTATAGATTTCTCAGGTCTGTTAGTTCTGTGAACTATAAGGAAAACAAACAGGTGCTTTACTCCATTCAGTGTGTCTCAATCAGCTCTTCAGTAATCAGTATATGATGTACATGAATTCAGACCCTGGCTCACTGACATCATAACATTTACTGCAAAAATACCAAACACACAATGCCAAGAGCATAGAAACTAGGTCAAACACATTTCAGTCACTTCAGTTTTTTAATTTTATTACCTCAAGCAAATCGTATTTGTCATTGAAAACTATAGAAAATGTCAGACAAAAACCCGTCTGCTATTGTTTTTAAAGTGAGCGGGATGTCAATGTTCACTGGGCTTTGCGTTGCTTCGGGGAACGAAGGTTTCAGTGCACTGGATGTCCTGAACAAGAGCAGCTGATTGAGACACAAAAAACACGTTTCCAAGTCCTGAGGAAACGCTTTTAATATTTGTATGTTGACATCATTTCACTTAGTGATGATTAAGTGAAAATTATTGAATTTGTCTTAAAAAATGAATGAAAAAAAAGATTTTTTCTTAATTTTGTAACATTTTCTCTATGTTTCTGATCCAAAGTGACGTAAAGATGAATGTATGTATGCGTACATGCTTGAACTTTGACCTCTGTTAAACACTTCTCGCGCTGATGCTGTTCTTCACTTTTTTCTTTCAAGCGTTGATGAAATAATATCCAGAAACTTAATGCATAAAACGCCTGAAAAGCATTGATCATGTTTTATTATTCATTCAGGAAGTAATATATAGGCTTCAGAAGAAATCAAGCATGTCAGGAGAGTCCACGGTACCTTTGCGGCGAGGTGCACACACGGCACTGGATAACCGTAGACATCAAAGTCCATCAGGACTAGTTTTGGTAAAGACGGGAAGACGTGACTCTGATTCAGATGAAGTTCACTGATGAAGGAAATAACCAGCAGAAACGTGCCGTACACAGACAGAAACGGAGCGCTGAGCATCGCGAATCGCCGTCGATCCTTTAACATCCAGATCACACACGACCACACCAGTAAGACTAATGTAAGCCATGAGTTATAGGTGATGCTCCACACCTGCACAAACACAGTTCATGATTGTGTTCAGACTCAGGACATACAGACTCACAAACACAGCGTTCATCACACACACACCATCATGATGATGAGAGCGATGATGTAGCTCTGCTTCATGACGAGCTGTCCGAGCCGGATCATAGCGCTGGAATCAGCAACATCGGAAGATTCGCAGTCGTCATCATCCCGTCTGCTTTCCTTCTCTACATCTGAAACACATGCGTGCGTGAGTCTGTGGAACAATGAGATTAACACAATAATGTATTTTTATGTGAGGTGTACCGTAAGACATCAGAGAGATTTCTTCAGATCTGTCTTCATCTTCCCATGTGTCACTCCACATCATCACCACAGGCTACACAACACATGAACATCACTACATAAATCTCTGATGTTACAGTTTCATATTTACTTTCCAACAGATTGTTTGGCTTATATCACTGAGAGACGAGACAGAAGCAAAGAAGCGTTTAAAGTGAATGAGCACAGAAGGTGAATAATCTAAAAGTTGATATTGAAGCTCCAGCACAAGATCTGAAAGCAGCAGCTCCACCCCTGTCCATTAGTTACAGGATAGGCTCCGCCCCTGTCCATTAGTTACAGGATAGGCTCCGCCCCTGTCCATTAGTTACAGGATAGGCTCCGCCCCTGTCCATTAGTTACAGGATAGGCTCCGCCCCTGCCCATTAGTTATAGGATAGGCTCCACCCTGTCCATTAGTTATAGGATAGGCTCCAGCCCCTGTCCATTAGTTACAGGATAGGCTCCACCCCTGTCCATTAGTTACAGGATAGGCTCCGCCCCTGTCCATTAGTTACAGGATAGGCTCCGCCCCTGCCCATTAGTTATAGGATAGGCTCCACCCCTGTCCATTAGTTATAGGATAGGCTCCACCCCTGTCCATTAGTTACAGGATAGGCTCCACCCCTGTCCATTAGTTACAGGATAGGCTCCACCCCTGTCCATTAGTTACAGGATAGGCTCCGCCCCTGTCCATTAGTTACAGGATAGGCTCCGCCCCTGTCCATTAGTTATAGGATAGGCTCCACCCCTGTCCATTAGTTATAGGATAGGCTCCACCCCTGTCCATTAGTTACAGGATAGGCTCCACCCCTGTCCATTAGTTACAGGATAGGCTCCACCCCTGTCCAGTAGTTATAGGATAGGCTCCGCCCCTGTCCATTAGTTATAGAATAGGCTCTGCCCATACAAACAAGAATCTGGAATCCTCTGGATTTGAAGTCTGGATGGGGCCAAAAACCTTCATCATATTATCTGTTTTCTGTTTAAATCTTCTCTTGTCCTTTCTGGTAAAAGTGAACTTCTTTACTCAACTCTTTTATATAACGTGATGTGAAGTACCTGTGTGATGGATTGACTCCACTTGCGTAGTAAAGCAATGAGTGAGAAATAGAGAACGAGCAGCAGAAATGGATTGACAATCGTGAGGCCAGCTGCCGTCTTCATTCATGCAGGAGCAGAACGCATGGATCTGACAGGTTGGTCCGGATGAGCGCCGTCAAACCAAACAGCCTGCTTAACACAAACACCATCAATTCTGCTTGTGTGACATCACTTAGATTAATGTTTCTAAAGTTGCACACAGCTGATTTAGCTGCTTTATTTAGCATCAGTAGAATTATTGGTGTTAGCGGTATCAATCTAAAAACCTCTTGTTTCTGAACATAAATACATTCATGTGTTTGCGTGGCAGAATCATCATTATAGTTGAACATATTCAGTGTCATTTGAAGTTTATACATTAGATGAGGTTGTGTCATCCCACAGTCACCCAGGCCATACTATGCACCCAAATACATTTAGAAACCACATACAACCTTATTTTTCCCCTCTCTAAATTCAATTTATTACACGGCATGTCCATCATATTAAAACATTTACAAGCAACCTTGTCTGTAAGGAGCTTTATAACTATTTATGTCCAAACCTGCTAATGTTGTCCTCATGACAAAATCAGGGGCCTGAACTTTTTTCCCTGGGAGGTAAGCGGCCCCTAAGCCAAGATATATGCCCTGATCAACAGAACTGGGTGTGCTCCCCTGGGAGAACATTTTGATAAATAGTCCCTTAAATGATAGATTCTGGTGACTTTTGTGGATATAAATGGACATCATTCAGACATGAGATAAACAAACCCAATACAAGCCTATAGTTTGAAAATATTTTTTAGAAAAATCATAATAAAATGTTATTGCATTTTTATAACTCATGTTTGTCTCTCTGTTCCCCTTCTACCTACAGTATATAAAAGAATGCTAATATTCGTCGGCTGAAATACTAATGCAATTTAACAATAGTATTATAAGTGATGTTGCTGTAGGGACGCTACTGCAAATATTCTTTTAATACTTGCAAAGAAAAAACTCCAGTATTTACAGATGAAACTGACCTGCACTTACACGGAAATATTTCTATAATAAATAATAATGATTAAAAAAGGGCTGGCTGGCAGCAGGCCAAATCTGAATGCTCCCGATGGCCAGTCCGGGCCTGGGTTCTGTGTTTCTACGGTACCGAGTGATGCTGGATTACTATGACATAAGAAACCTGGCAAAGACGTCTTGAGGAGGAACGGTGTGCTGGATGAGAGGCAGCTGGTACAGATAGAGGATGAGAATGTGTCCTCCGCTAAAGATGGTCATCATGACACACAGAGAGCTGAAGTACAGCAGAGAGATACTGAAGCCCAGAATCCAACACCACACCAGACCCAAAAACACCATGAAATACAGCGCTGACGTCAGCGAGGGCAGAACCATACCTGTCGATACACACAACGTCATCGACCCGCATCTACATACAGTACATCATCATCATCATCATCATCCTCACGCACGATACCTGCAGAACCCAGGAGTACCGTCAGCAACCCTTTTCCAGCAGTGTTCATGAGCGACGAGACGAGAAGTCTCAGACCAGCTATAAAGACGGCGAGTTTCTGCAGGAGGTCTGGAGAGACGGACGGAGGAGGATCAATCTCATCGGAGGTGTTTACAGATAAAGTCTCTGCCGTTCTGCTCTCCTCTTCAGAGTCAGAAGTCTCTCCGTCTGAAGCCTGTGGAGAACAAGAAGAGTTTATTCTTTATAACATACATGAGCAGTCGGAAAGTTTGAGATGATTTCTCACCTCTGAATCAGAGATCTGTGGACAGTGCTCGCTGTTCTTCATCTGATGTGGCTGTTTTTCAGCACACACACGCAGGATGAACAGTGTCGACAGAAAGACGGTAACATCCGGCATCAGTAGACGCGTAATGTTACGCGCGTCCACATCGCTGAATCTGCAGAAGATGACGTTCAACAACAAAAGACTAAAGTTATTTTGAGATATTTTATGAATGTTGTGTAAACAGGATACAATTCTGATAAAAATGACTCAATTTAATCTCATAATTGTACATTTTAATCTTGACATTTAATGATTCTAAATCATCACAACTAATGTTATTGTGGCACAATGCTACTGTACATACCGTAAAAGATAAAGTAAAAAAGGCATTGCAGGATTTTATCAAATATTATGAGATTAAAGATAATTATTCATACCGAACAATACCAAGATGAAAGAACACAGTGTCCCATGGTCCAGTCGCTGAAGAATAAAAATCATTAGTGGGTTTGTGTGCTTAAATCAAAATGAATCATGTAAGGAATAAAGAAATGAATAGAGGAAGGAATAATCTCACCCTCTTTAGGGATATATGTGAAGGGGATTTGCATGCCACACTGTAATGCTAGAAACATCACACCTGTAGAGCAAACCGAGCGAAGAAATCTGAAACTTTTACCTGCAAATACACAAACATACAAAACACTGTTCAATATTTTACACACAATCTGTCTTTAGGTTGGGATTCTATAAAGACACAGAATCTCACTTTGAGATCTGATCTGATTTTACCTGTTAATAAATAAATAAAAACTCTTATTCTTATTCTGATTGATTGACATTTAGACAGTTTGTCCACATGGATTTATAAATAAAGTTGGACAGTGGATGTTCATGAATTTAGGGGCCGTCTCTAAAGTTACAATATACACGTTTCTAACTTAAATATCATTTAACTGTTTGTTTTAATAAATATCAAAAATGTAAAAAAAGTACATTAGCTGACAACCACATGAACACTGTACTGTTGGTTTTGTGACTGTAATGTGTTTGTAACTTTAGAAACGGTCCCTAAATTCACAACTGGAATTGTCCATTACTGACCAGCTATTAAATTTACCAAATTTTATTAAACATGTTCTACACAGTAAACATAAGCACATCAGAAGAATACAATTTTTGTCGAGATCACGAGAAAACAATACAAGAAAAATAAATCACTAACACTGTCAAATCCCTAGCCAGTGTTGCAGGTTATGTTTCATAAATTATGTTTATTCACTTTGCTAGTGATGTTTTCATAAGTCAGACCTGGAACACGAACATATCTGATTCACGTAAACATACCCATCACTACACGACATGCTGATTCAATCACATTGAAGACTTATTGCCTGGGCTAATTAACCACAGTGTGAAAAGAAAAGTCTCCTCAAGTAAAGCACAAGAAAAGAAAAGAAGTTTTATTGTCACAAAGCAAGAGGGGGTAAATATTGTATTGTACTATACTGCATTTTTGCTAAGAATGAAACAGGTAGGGAGGAAATACAGAATGACTGTTATTTTTAAATATTATGAAATACAGACTATTTTTTTACGAGCCATGAAATTGTTAATCTGGTTTATTTCTGTGTTTGGTTTGGTTAGCAGAAGTGTTCTGAATAGCAGACACTTAGCACATTAGTTGAAAAAGATCATTTTAAATGCTGATAATAAATGAAAATGTCAGCAACAGGAACTTCTCTGATGCTCTTTTGAGAATACTCTATTGATCTGTCTCTTTAAGTAATGGGTTTTCAGTGTCTCAGGGGGGCTTTAAACATCTTGAAGACACTGGACTTGACTTATTTAATCCTAACAAACACTTGGCTATGTTTCAGCAGCTGAACTCTTCTGACTTGACTTAATGTAATACAGTTTTGCAGCAGAAAGCGTCACTATGTAAAATGTAAAACTGCTCATGGGTTCTGGATGTATTTTTCTATGTAAGAAGAATATATCACTTGCCTTTCTTTCCTATCTGTATTGGGGTCAGCTAGAATGTCATGGATCTGTAAAGCTGTACATGAAGGATTTTGATGAAACTCTGTGATACACTGTGAAGGACCTATCGGAGCATCTTTATTTTTAAAAGTGAATTTTAACATGCTCTGAAAATTTATCAAAACTGTAAATATTCATTTTCCTGTTCCTGCTGGTCATTTACCGTTAGTCTTCTACCATTATTCCTCTACCGTTAGTCATTTACCGTTAGTCTTCTACCATTATTCCTCTACCGTTAGTCTTCTAGTTTTATTCCTCTACCGTTAGTCATTTACCGTTAGTCTTCTAGTTTTATTCTTCTACCGTTAGTCTTCTAGTTTTATTCCTCTACCGTTAGTCTTCTACTGTAACAGTAACACTTCTTATAACAGTGATTATGCAGATATATTTCACCACTGATCAATTAGAGAAAGGTGTTACAGTATAATATAACATTTGCAGAATGCTAAGACTGCTTATTTTTGTCTGCTAATCTCTCACATTTTGTTATCTAGAGTGCATTTTTCCTGCTGGAGATCAATATCTGACATCACTCATTTCTGTTAATGTGAGGAAATGACTAGATATGGTCCAGGTGAGGAATGCTTTTGTTTTGATTAAACATGGCAATAAATCCAATTCAATCAGCTAATGCAAGAAAATATGTTTTAATGCCTTATTTTTTTACTAAAAGCATTTTTGCCACGCAGGGAATAATTATCCTGTTCTTTACTCACACTTACAGTAAACACTCACATCCTATGAAAGCCATTGTGTGTGTGTGTGTGTGTGGGAGGTAAATAAGTAAATTGAAGTAAGACCCTCTATAGAAATCTGTAAGAAAAATGTCTAACATGATTATATTGATGCATAAAAGCACTGATGTGCATTTTAAAGGTTTTAAAGTTAATCTCTGGCCTGGTTTAGCTGACAGCACAATAATTATTCTCTAATGCATGATTTTATGAGATGGCTGAATTAAAACACAAATACACTGCACAGCTTAAATAATATAACTACACGTAGAAAGAACATCTCATATATAGCATGAGAACATTAGTCAATTTAAACAACCTAAAATAACTGATGTATCATATAATAACCTTTCACAGCATATGCTTTTAAACAAATATATCAACATATGCATGTCCAAATGCTTAAAAGCAATTATATATTTGATACATATTTAAAGTTTATATATCTATTTGCCGACAACGTCACCACCTCAGGGATGGAATTGCCCGCACTAGCTTTGCCCTGTGTACTGGTGTCGCGATCAATTTCATATTTTCATGGCGATAGACAGGATAGGGTAAAGATGGATAGGTTTTAAGTTTAAAAAAAGAAAAGCAGAAATTTCACAGACCAGAATACCAACAGACATCAATCCCAATTTAATTGGAGTTGGGGTGCCGTGGGAAAAAATGTACCACAAAGGGGTTGCGTTGCTTTGAAAGAGTTTGGGAAGCACTGCTCTACAAGATCAATTAACAAACCTTAACCTTTTACTTTATGCTTTTCACATTATTTGAATATGCACATTTATATTCAGTATATTGATACAGCAGTCTATATATAATAAAATCAATGTTTTCAGCTATACTCTTTCAAATAAGATTACATGATCTACTCGAGAGAAAGCTTTAGTTCTTCTCACTTACCCTTTGTAGTGGACACATCTGGACTGGGCACGAGAGGAACAGACAGAAGAAACAGCAGATACACCACTGATAGTCCATTGTATCTGAATAAAATTCCTGTAAAAAAGAGAGAAACATCAAATCAACTATGATAATCACCACACATCAGTATATTATTGTTTTGCTGTTCCAGTTTCCAAGTTTACATTACAAGGAACCAAATCTCTAAAAGTTGTAGAAGAGGAGGTAAAAAGATCTGTGATCAACACACACATGACTATTACTGTATGACATAGCCGTTTCTTGAATGTTTGTGCCTGTGCTAATAATGGTGGTATGAGTTTCTCTGTGTGAAAAAATGAATCTAACCATCAAACAGATAGCTGCTGGACAGGATTTAAAATCCACAGAAGATGCTGGAAGCACAAAGATCTAGAGGTTTTTCTGAAGATCATTGGACATTGGAGCATTTTGTAAATATCTTTTATATGAAACCGTTTGTTCAGGGCGGGTTTTAATGTAAAAATGAGCTTTCTTCAGTTCTAATTTAATAATTTACACATAACAAACATTGATCAAGATTTTACTTTAGTCTGCTCAATGGATGATTTACAGAATTATTTTTTAACATTTTTCATTTAACAACAACATTGTTTTTTCTTTGTTTAACGGCTGAAGTCTCTCTTTAGCTGCCGAAAAGCTACAGAAATACAAATATTTGTATTTAGGACAGAAAAATGGCATTAACTGTTTCCAGAAAATGAAAGAAATTGTTATTCTGGTCATTGCTAGTAGAAATGAAATCTAGTAAGAGTGTGAACAACAAGAAGAACAAAACAAAAGCTCATCTCTGTGTCAAAACAAATGAAAGATCTGTCTGTCATTTTCATTCAATATTCTACACATCACTGATAATGACATAATAAAACACACCGCGATACTACACTAATTCAACACAAATACAATCAACATCTCTATATCAATAAAGAACACATACTGGACACAAATTAATATATATCTCATATAGCAACATATATATAAAACATTTATCAAATAAACTAAAACACCAGAACAATGAAAATTATTGTATCAGGAACATTTTAAAAATGATCTTATTAAATGTTTATGTTTATTGTCTTGAAATTTTTAATCAAATATTTATTCTCGAGTCTTAGATCTTTCCATCAATATAGAGTTTGTCATGATTAGATTAGAATTCAACTATGAAAAATGTAAGTGATTAAGTGTTAATTTACACATCATCTTTCATTTAACGTAATAGTCTTTAATGCTGGTAACATACAATTAATATTGATCATAAAATAATATCTCATATCTGATCAGCAGTCACTTGTGATCAGTTTTTCAGGATTATTTCAAAGTTATTTTAGGTGTTAAGATATAATAAAGTTTCATGATATTTTGTGACTTGCATATGATATATAAGAGTATTTATACCTGTAAAAAGCTGTACACCTGTCAATGCAGAGTTTCAAATCCAGTTTTTGTTTAATATATTTTATCTCCTGCAATGACAGGACCTGTTAAAATAGAGTATATACTAGTAAACAAGCATTTTATTTTTGATTGTAGGAGTCAGCGTCATTTTGTCTTGATATCATATGTTATCATCATATGATATGATGTTATTATAGTAGGATAAAATATTTACCTTTACCTATTAAGTGCAAAAGACTGTTTCAACATGTTTTTAAACTAAAAGAAGGCTTTTAAGAGAACTTACCGATCCAGTAGTGAAAGAGGCAGTAATAGATTAAAGAGTAATCCCACTCGGATGTCTCCTGACATGACTCCCACACACACACTGTGTTCATATGCTGGAGTAAAACTGTAAGCACTGCACATCACTGTGCGCTCAAGATCACGTCATCATCTTCTGCAGACCCACACCTACTATATTACTGTAATCATAATGTACTGTACTACTGTACTCATGCTGTACTGTACTCATGCTGTACTACTGTACTCATGCTGTACTGTACTCATGCTGTACTGTACTCATGCTGTACTACTGTACTCATGCTGTACTGTACTCATGCTGTACTGTACTCATGCTGTACTGTACTCATGCTGTACTGTACTCATGCTGTAACTACTGTGCTCATGCTGTACTGTACTCATGCTGTGCTGTACTCATGCTATATGCTAATTGTACTCATGCTGTACTACTGTACTCATGCTGTACTGTACTCATGCTGTACTGTACTCATGCTGTACTGTACTCATGCTGTACTGTACTCATGCTGTACTACTGTACTCATACTGTACTACTGTACTCATGCTGTACTACTGTACTCATGCTGTACTACTGTACTCATGCTGTACTACTGTACTCATGCTGTACTGTACTCATGCTGTACTACTGTACTCATGCCGTACTGCTGTACTCATGCTGTACTGTACTCATGCTGTACTACTGTACTCATGCCGTACTACCGTACTCATGCCGTACTACTGTACTCATGCTGTACTGTACTCATGCTGTACTGTACTCATGCTGTACTACTGTACTCATGCTGTACTGTACTCATGCTGTGCTACTGTACTCATGCTGTACTACTGTACTCATGCTGTACTGTACTCATGCCGTACTACTGTACTCATGCCGTACTACCGTACTCATGCCGTACTACCGTACTCATGCCGTACTACTGTACTCATGCTGTACTGTACTCATGCTGTACTACTGTACTCATGCCGTACTACTGTACTCATGCCGTACTACTGTACTCATGCCGTACTACTGTACTCATGCTGTACTGTACTCATGCTGTACTGTACTCATGCTGTACTACTGTACTCATGCTGTCCTGTACTCATGCTGTACTACTGTACTCATGCCGTACTACTGTACTCATGCTGTACTGTACTCATGCTGTACTGTACTCATGCTGTACTACTGTACTCATGCTGTACTGTACTCATGCTGTACTGTACTCATGCTGTACTACTGTACTCATGCTGTACTGTACTCATGCTGTACTGTACTCATGCTGTACTACTGTACTCATGCTGTACTGTACTCATGCTGTACTACTGTACTCATGCTGTACTACTGTACTCATGCTGTACTACTGTACTCATGCTGTACTACTGTACTCATGCTGTACTACTGTACTCATGCTGTACTACTGTACTCATGCTGTACTACTGTACTCATGCTGTACTACTGTACTCATGCTGTACTGTACTCATGCTGTACTGTACTCATGCTGTACTACTGTACCCATGCTGTACTACTGTACTCATGCTGTACTGCTGTACTCATGCTGTACTACTGTACTCATGCTGTAGCCTACTGTACTCATGCTGTACTACTGTACTCATGCTGTACTACTGTACTCAATGCTGTACTGTTACTCATGCTGTACTACACTGTGCTCATTGCTGTACTACTGTACTCATGCTGTACTACTGTACTCATACTGTACTACTGTACTCATGCTGTACTACTGTACTCATGCTGTACTACTGTACTCATGCTGTACTACTGTACTCATGCTGTACTGTACTCATGCTGTACTGTACTCATGCTGTACTACTGTACTCATGCTGTACTACTGTACTCATGCTGTACTACTGTACTCATGCTGTACTGTACTCATGCTGTACTGTACTCATGCTGTACTACTGTACTCATGCTGTACTGTACTCATGCTGTACTACTGTACTCATGCTGTACTGTACTCATGCTGTACTGTACTCATGCTGTACTGTACTCATGCTGTACTACTGTACTCATGCTGTACTACTGTACTCATGCTGTACTACTGTACTCATGCTGTACTACTGTACTCATGCTGTACTACTGTACTCATGCTGTACTACTGTACTCATGCTGTACTGTACTCATGCTGTACTACTGTACTCATGCTGTACTACTGTACTCATGCTGTACTACTGTACTCATGCTGTACTACTGTACTCATGCTGTACTACTGTACTCATGCTGTACTACTGTACTCATGCTGTACTGTACTCATGCTGTACTACTGTACTCATGCTGTACTACTGTACTCATGCTGTACTACTGTACTCATGCTGTACTGTACTCATGCTGTACTACTGTGCTCATGCTGTACTACTGTACTCATGCTGTGCTGTACTGCAATCGTACTGTACTCGTACTCACTTGCTGTACTACTGTACTCATGCTGTACTGCTGGTACCACTATATTGCTCATGCTGTACTACTGTACTCATGCTGTACTGTACTCATGCTGTGCTACTGTGCTCATCATGCTGTACTGTACTCATGCTTTATTCACTTTACTGTTATTCATGCTGTACTACTGTACTCATGCTGTACTATTACTCATGCTGTACTACTGTGCTCATGCTGTACTACTGTTGCTCATGCTGTACTGTACTCATGCTGTACTACTGTACTCATGCTGTACTACTGTACTCATGCTGTGCTGTATTCATGCTGTACTACTGTACTCATGCTGTACTACTGTACTCATGCTGTGTACTACTGTACTCATGCTGTACTACTGTACTCATGCTGTGCTGTACTCATGTAACTACTGTACTCATGCTGTACTGTGCTCGGTGCTGTACTACTGTTACTCATATGTACTGTACTATTGCTCATGCTGTACTGTGCTCATGCTGTGCTACTGTACTCATGCTGTACTACTGTACTCATGCTGTACTACTGTGCTCATTGCTGTACTGCTACTGTGCTCATGCTGTACTACTGTAATCATGCTGTACTACTGTACTCATGCTGTTGCTACTGTACTCATGCTTGTGCGCTACTGTACTCATGCTTGTACTGTTACTCATGCCGTGCTACTGTACACTCATTTGCTGTAGCTACTGTGCTCATGCCGTTACTGCTGCTCGACCCATCCAGAACCCTCGCTCAACCCATCCAGGACCCTCGCGGCTCAACCCATCCGGAACCTGCGTTTCGACGAGTCCAGGAACCCTGCGCTCAACCCATCCAGAACCCTGGCTCAACCCATCCAGAACCCTCGGCTCAACCCATCCAGAACCCTGCGGCTCGATCAGGTCCCAGAACCCTGGCTTTCGACCGTCCAGAACCCTGCTCGGTGAATGAGATGCGTGGACTGGTGTTTCCCTCACAGAGGAGCACTAAATCTCTCTCTGGCTCTTTCTTCTTCTCTGTTCTCTGCTTGTGGAATAATCTCGCTAAACACAATCTCATCTGTCACATCTCTCTCACCTCCTTTAAGAAACAGATAAAAAACACAAACACATGACATCATAATAAAACCCTCTTCTCTCCTCTACAGGTATTTATCTATCACTGTAAAACATTGTAAACTTAGTAAAGCACTTCTTAGTTCTATTGTTGATGTGTCGCTTCATTGTCTCCTAATATTTGTAAGTCGATTTGAATAGAAGCGTCAGCTAAATGCCTAAATGTAAATGTAAATGTATTTGGTCATTAAAATATTTTGTTGACACTATGGCAGTAGGAGTCAGATTATTAATAGCGATAGCACTAATTAGCTCTTGCGAGTCAGGGACTTCAGAAAGTTTTCAATTCTTTCAGAAATAGTTTCAGTTTTTGTCATATTTTCTATTATAAAATAAATTGTGAGTAACTGAGATAATTTGTTTATAATGCAGTTTTTCTCAAAATCGAGTATGCCAACCTACTAGTTCTAATGTGTTATTATTATTATTATACATGTATGCAATATACATATATTACTATTATCAGTCTATTATGATATTATATTATGGTATATTCACAGTATTTATTTTATTGTTATTGTTGTTCTGCAGTTGATTTATTCATGATTTATTTCATTGACTGTAGTCCATAGTTATTTATATAGTTACACTACTGTACATATTATTTGTTATTTCATATTAATATTATATTACAAATATATTTAATTCACTGTTGTTATACCAGAGAATCCATCAGTTATTGTCTGTTTTAAAGTATAAATCTGTAAATAACTTGAAACATTTTAATTCTGTGAATAAAATACAGAAATGAGTCAGTGTGATTGTATTTTTATTTGCCTGCTTGTTTTCTCAAATATATTAGATTATTACTTAAGATGCACATTACTATTTTTCTCAGTATTTTAAAGAGAACAAGATGTTCTGACCTGAAGCCCAGAAAAACCTAAAACACTGAGATTAATGACAGAAAAGCATTTTCCTCAGTTAAAATACTTTATTTATTTGTTGTGAAATTAATTATATTACATTAGTGATGCCTCCACGATTCTTAACCAAGAAGTTAAAAAGCCCAAAATATACATGACAAGTGTGCAGCTCTCGCCATTCCTTATTAAAGATTGTATTAGATTGTGTTGAACAGCAGGCAGGTCATAAATCACTGATATCAGTTAATAAATAAAAATGTTTATCGATCACATTTGTTTACATGACGGACTATATGACGCACAATTAATGTCATGTAAACGCATATCTCCTGGTTTATTAGATTATTACTAATAATACAAACAACTGTTTTTTTTATCCATTTCCAAACAGTATCTCGTGTCCACCTCAGTCAAACCCTGTTGATAAGTGACCTGTGACCTGTGACCTGTGACGGCTCATCTGAAGAGTCGAAATGCAGTCGCGCGTCTTTGGCGTGTGTGACGTCACGTCACGTGAGTCACGCCCACATATCTCTGGCGGCCCGGTAGGAACAGAAGCTGATGATGAAGCGACAGATGCGATGTGGAAATATCACAGAGAATGGGAGACAGAAATGATGAATGGCTTCAGAATGATGATAAAAATGTTCTGCTTATTGCAAATGTGAAATCAGAGCTCACCAAAGTTATTATGCTGCAGCTGAAAAGCATTAAAAATAATCTAAATGTACTGCTGAAATCTGTTCATCACCCCCAGAGAAGGATGAGAAGAAGTAAAAACCCAGCTAAAGTCATTTTCATGATTGTTTTCTACATGAAATCTTTAATATTGACTGAGTAATGACATGTCAAAGAGTGAAATCATAGTGATATTAAAAGCTTACGGGCATACCGGGCACTTTCAAATAAAATGACAAAGGAGTTCACCTGCATCCTTTTTTGATTGGGTAAGTTTACAATTTATTCAACACCACCTTTACTGAAGTACAGTATTTAATGTGTCAACTCTCACTGACTCTTGCACATTACATGCCGTTAGTAGGTTTTAAAGAGTAGGAGTTGGTGTGTACACATTCAGGGCAGGGGGTATTTGTGATCTGTATGTGCTGGTGGGTGGGCCGATTTTTTGGTCCCAGTCCATCTCTGTTAAAAGTGAAATCAAACTTTGATGCTTTCGTTATCTCAGAATTTGATTTTGGGATTTTCATAGACAGGGTCCACGAATGTCTAAGGAAAACAGCCCTGAGATTGTAGTTCTGTTTAAAGCTGTTAGGTTCATATAAAATGTTAAAAGAAAATGTTTTGACGAGTTCTGAAAAAAACAAGAGAGAAGACAAACAAGCCCAAAAACAAAGGACACGTGTTCAAGTTCACCCAGTTAGTATACTGGTAATAATAACATTGATAAGAGCCATAATATGTTCATTGGGTTTGACGGTGTAGGTTCATTTCTGTTGATGCTTTTGTGTAAACAGAACAAGAGAAATGAAGTACATTACAAGTTATTACTTATGACTGTGATCAGAAAATATCAGAGAGGACATTGTGTGACAAATACAGTATGTCTTATAGGAATGGAGGAAGGGTAAGAAAACAAGTTTTCATTTCATTTGGTGGGTTTTGACTTGTCATTGGGCTGTAAATGTTTCTTGGACCTGGCAACCCTGCCAACTCGGCAATTTCAAACAAATATACTTCATTTTTTTGGTAAAATAAAGGTTTAGAAATGAACTTTACATTTATCATAACTCTTGACCTTTTCTGATTGGGAAAATGTAAAGTATGTGTACTGAAATGTGTTATTAATGAAAAGGGGATAAAATGTTTTTATTGTGGTATATTTGACAGTTGTATGTGTGATTATGATGTGGTGTATACAATAAAATGAGATAAAAATGAACCCAGTATTTCCTAAAAATGAACCCGTCCGTTGCGTTAAAACAACTGTTAAAATGAACAATCAGTTTAGCCCAACATGTGTTCTGTCCTATATCTACCCAGCTGTCAGGCTAAAAACAACCCAATTTGTTTTGTTAAAATAGTTCTTGGAGCGTATATTCAGTACTTAATACTTAAACTATACATTCAGGGTGTAGACAGAAGAAATCTGACCGAGACCACTGTTCTCTGATGGCACCTTTCCTTGTTACGATCACATTTGCTTACTGGAAAAATAAAATGATTTTGCATAATTTTCTTGCCTCTCTGTCACAACACTTTCATCAGGCCATTGATAGTTCACAAATTCATGATGCCATTAGACTGAAGAAAACACATTTCAGCACTTACAAATGGGCCGTGATCTGGTAATAATGAACCGCCACAGGCAGAAATCTGGTTATGAGGAAGTCTGAGGTGTCCTGTGGCAGCTGAAGGATTACATTAGAGCTCAGAATAATGCTCATGTTAATGTCTGACAGCAGACTCCAGCACGTGGCAATAAAAAGAATTCATGATAAACAGTATTACACCACGACACAAGCCTTTCACCATCTATCTTTAATGTCCAAATGTAAACCATTCTGCAGCACATATCCAATAATACCAGTACGTATCAATATTATTACTGATAAAACACCATTTACAAAAAGCTTTAGTGATCCGGGTGAAAAACTGGAACAGAACCTTTAAAATATCTTCAGTAATTCAGTTCTTAAAAGAAAGATGCATATGAGAGAGATCTCAAGTACTCGCAAAACACTCCCAGTATCACAATGACATGTACAAAAAACATGAAACACTGATGATGTGAGTGTTATTTCATAGTAATATCTGTTCTTCATCCCTGTAATTTGTGTCCGCTGCTGTCCAACAGTCTTTCAGATTTTCCTGAACTCTGATTGGTTCATCTGTCTGGTGTTTGTTCGGTGACTCCCTCAAGTGATGGATGCTCACTTCATCCACTTTCTCTTTCGATTGGAGAGAGCTCAGTATTACAGAGGACTGAGGTCGTTCACATAAATACTGCAAATACAGCCAGAGAATCACAATGAAACATCAAACCACACTATCAAAATACTGCTCAAGTTATTCAAACTTCACATTAACAAAGGGTTCATTCACTCACAAATTCAAATCATTTTGCTGCAGCTGGAGATAAAAGCAACACTGTTTCTTCAGTAGAATAGTTTTAAAGAAGATTAAGAAGATTTAAAGAAGTCTGTGAAAGTTTATAAAGCAGATAAAGGCAATAATCTCAATTCTGAATGAAGTAACGAAAAACAACACAATACTCTCTCTCTCTCGCTCTCTCTCTCGCTCTCTCTCGCTCTCTCTCTCGCTCTCTCTCTCTCTCTCTCTCTCTCTCTCTCTCTCTCTCTCTCTCTCTCTCTCTCTCGGCTCTCTCTCTCGGCTCTCTCTCTCTCTCTCTCTGGCTCTCTATCTGCTATAGCTCTGCGGCTCTCTCTCTCTCTCTCTCTCTCTCTCTCTCTCTCTCTCTCTCTCTCTCTCTCTCTCTCTCTCTCTCTCTCTCTCTCTCTCTCTCTCTCTCTCTCTCTCTCTCTCTCTCATCATGTTGGATTGAAATGGTTTAAAGGGGTTTGAGTTCTATGAACAGGTGGTGCTCCGAGATCTTAAACGATTTTTCCGATACTGGATTTGATGAAACCTTTGAACTTTGCAATGTTTTCCTGTGATGCAAATATGTCTGCTACTACCGATGGTTGATTGGCTTGTGAAAACACTGTAGTAATCATATTCATGCAGATTACTACATGCAGATCAAACATTATAAAAGAACTGTTGATTGAGATGAAGTAAGATCGATGAAGAGAGTAAGTAAGATCATCAACTGTGTTACCAGGCAATTGAAGACTTTCTGTTATGTGTAAATTCTTCAATTAAATTTGATATTTGAACTGTCCAAGACATAAAATACAAGAGAACTTACAGCTACAGTATAAAACATCTTTACTGTTCTACGGAAAAAACACCAACATCTCAAAACATCTCACATCTCATGTCACCCACATCTCAAAACATCTCACATCTCATGTCACCCACATCTCAAATAAATTCAGTAAATTACCAGCAAACTTTCATTGTTTAGAAAGTTTGTGAAAGGATTTTTCCATCAGTAGCACTCATCTAACTCGAAACACTGATGATGAACGTATAATAGATTCACGAGTTCACATTAACATGTAATCAGATATGATAAGCAAGAGTATTTGACGTGCTGTCTGAGATGAGGGCTCAGAGCTCTGTATTCTCCACCCTTTTGAACTGGGATAGACATCAGTGGAGAGAGAGGTGATGAGACAGAGAAGAGGAACGGCTACATAGAGAGAGACCTCTCTGTTTAGCTAAATGACATCATTCACATAACAGCTGACAGCCACCATAAAAGAAATAACAGAATGAATGAGCAAACGAATGCTTTTCATTAAAACCTCTTACCTAGACAGTATGTTCCCTTACACAGAAAAATCTACAGTAAATAATACTTAAAATATATTTATGAAGAAAATACACGTAGTTTTACAGTAAAATATAGTTTTTATAGAAGAACATATAGATTAAAGTAAAACCTCTTTTGTATTTTTGTACCTGTTTGAGATGTTCAGGTAGTTTGGTGTCAGGATACATCATTCTGCACATTTTATAACTGTACCACACAGCCAGAAAGATGAAGAGCACAGCGATGAACACCACCACAAAACTCACTAACAACACCACTGCTATAAACCCCATCTTCACTTCATCTATCACAACAAAACACAAAAAACATCCATATCATTTTAAAATAACCGTAAAAACTCAATTCCCAAAGTCACATTTGTGGAATTTCGAATTATGTTGTAAAACTAAAATAAAAAAATAAACTTTTTTGATCATCTTCAGTGTTTCAGGAATTGTGTAGAATTTACAGAAATGTTTTCTTGTTAGTTTCTTTTAACACACTATTGCAGAAGTTCACATCTATTCTGAACTCATTTTACTACATTATTCAGTCCTTTCAAAAACATGTTTAACATTTTAGTTTTGTAATGAAAAGAAATATAACTGGTTCTCAAACAAAATACAAGTCATGTGACACACAGAACCAGTAAGAACCGTATTTGATTTGAACACCAGTATTTCACTGAATGGGCTTTGAATATGTGGAGGGTTTGCTCTGTTTTGCTACAGAGACATTTATTACCACACTGGAGTAGGTGTGAACATGAATTATTAACTGAAGAAATGAAGTGATATAGATCTGAGATGACATGAGAATGTGTGTTAAAGCAGGTGTTACAGGGATTCATTCACGTTTATATATGTGCAGTCAAGAAATGTCATTTGTTATTATATATAGTGACATGTTGTATTCATCAATCGTTATGACAGCAATTTGATTAAATGGGTGATTGGACAGATCATTTAAGTCTGAGGAGGTGTATTCAAGACATATTGTGATCTGACACATTCAGCTCTTTCACTGATTATTGATTAATAATGGTTTTATTACACATGTTGACAGTGTGTGTGTGAAGTCTTGCAGCTGGCTGTGTTGGTCACACACTGCGTGACATTACTGAAGTGGCTGGTTTTATTGTTTAAAAGCATGCAGACCTGCACGCAGTACTTCACCAGAGGCTCCACGTCAGGTACACATTATTCTGTTCTGCTCTCTTCTTACTTCTCTCTGTTCACAAGACAAAACAAACCACACATGAATCACTGCGTATCACTGCAGGAATATTGCAAAATGTTATTATAATACAAAATAATGTTTCTTATAGAAAACCTTTCTGTTATAAATAAATGCTGTTCTTTTAACTTGTTATTCATCAGAGAATCCTGAAATAAAACATCAAGACTTATAAAATATTAATCAACACAACAGTTTCCATCACTGATAATAAATCACAATATTAAAATGATTTCTACGGAAGGATCATGTGACACTGAAGACTGACAGCTGATGAAAATTCAGCTTTACATCACAGGAATAAATTATATTTTGAAGTATATTCATATAAAAAACATTATTTTATATTATAATAACCTTGATAACATTGCAAGTCTTACTGATCTCAAACTTTTGGTAGGGGTGTATATATACAGTTAGGCATATATATTTGGCCACATGCAAAATTGTATTTTTCAGGTATTTACCAAAACATATTTAAGCTATGGTTATATAATGGATATGGTCAGAAACTGCCCATTCTAATTTGAGGGGCAATAGGGTTTAGTAGATGGTTTCCAGTTCGATTCCCAGTACCAGCAGGAAACAACTGAGGAGCAAGACACCTCACCCCCTAATCTCTCCCAGTGTGCCACTGGTACCTTGTAAAGTAAACTTTGGATAAAGCTGTCGGCTAAAATGATGCAACATGTAAATGTTAAAGAGTAAGAGTAAAATGTGAAAGAGTGGTTTCATAGCCAGATGTGGGCTATTCCTTTATTATTTCTTCATGAGTTAAGCAGGTAAAATGGTCTGGAGTTGATTCTAAATGTTGTTCATTGCATTTGGAACCTATTGCTGTAAACCTCACATCATGCTTTCTCAAAGGAGCTGTCATACAAGTGAAACAGGCCATTGTAAGGCTCAGAAACAAACACAAATCTATCAGAGAGATAACAGCAGCATTATGAAGGCCAAATCAACAGTTTGGTACATTCTGAGGATAGAAGAACACACTGGTGAGCTCAGCAACATAAAAAGACAGTGATGGATGATCACAGGATCCTCTCTATGGTAGGAACAAACCCATTCACAACATCCAGACAAGTGAAGGACACTCTCCAGGAGGTAGAGTATCACTGTCAAAGTCTACAATTAAGAGAAGACATCACAAGGGTTCACCACAAGGTGTAAACCATTTATAAGCCTCAAAATAGAAAAACTAGATTAGACATAAGCCAAAAACATGTAAAAGGCAGACCAGTTTCTGGACCCAGGAGCAACCCAGGAGATTTTTAAAGGAAAAGAAGTGGAATATTCTGCAATGGCCGAGTCAATCACCTGATCTCAACCCAATGGAGCATGTGTTTCATTTACTGAAGACTAAAAGGCACAAAACAAGAACAACTGAAGACAGCTTAGAGTCACGATAAAGCATCAGAAAGGAGGAAACCCAGTCTTTGTAGTAATGTCCGTGGGTTCCAGACTTTAGTTAGGGTTAGTAAAGGATTCTCAACAAATTATTAAAAATGAACATTTTATTTATGATTATATTCATTTGTCCAATTACATTTCAGCCCCTGAAAAGGGGACTGTGTATCAAAATGGCTTCAGTTTCTAAAATGTGTACTTGATATTTATGTTCCACCCTTAAATGAAAGCTGAAAGTCTGCACTTCAAATTCATTTGGATTGTTTTGTTCTAATTTTATTTTGGTGGCATACAGAGCCAAAAAAGTATGAAAACTGTGCCTGTGTCCAAATATATATGGATTTAATCTCTCCCCAGCACCCGTCAAACACAGGTCAGATACACGGAGCTCCGTGTATTACCTTCCGTCCGCGTCTCCTTCTTTCCAGTAACGGATGGGTAAGAAATTTGTGCAAACACATCCCCTCAGATTTCCCTTTCTCATGGGAGGATCAGTGATGTCCACTTCTGTTTGACCCTTTCTGCTCCTCAACTCCACATGAGGAGCCACTTATTTCTGCTACACAAAACACACACACACATAAATCCAGGACATGCAGGTTAAAGAGATAAATGAAGCAGTTTTTTGTATGGACAAAAGGTCACTCACTTATTTTGTCCAGTGAAATCTCCTCAGTCTCCACCCAATCAGGCGATCTCTCCGCTGATCTCCGTCCTTGCACGCGAAGATGATATCGTTCCAAAAGCGAGGGTGATGTTATCAGTGACATCACAGCTTAGTGAAGAGACCAGCTCAGACAAGCGGTGTTAAAATCACTCCAGCCTCTACTTGTACAGACACACAAGAACATCTAACATGAACTACACTATTCATCTCAGTTACATCACACAATGCTCTGGAATACTCCATTCTGATTGGTCAGTCACAAAATCTGTTAAACAACCACCACTAAAACCTGCGGTTCATCAGGTGTGGTTTAATACTTTATATTATTACTAATATTCAAACATATATGAGATTATAATACAAATAATTCAATCAAATTAGTGCTTGTCTTGTCTGACAGTCGATGTCTAAAGCGGTAGGAAGCGTTTTCTATCACTTGAACATGTCCAATAATTGACTCGTGTCAAGTTGTGTAAATAAGCAGGATAGCATTACAGTCAGCCCGGTTGTTATCACATAATAAACCCATCTGATCAATCTGTAGGGTCTTGTTTTGTGCGTGACAGACCTCAGTTCAGCTGGTTAATGCGTCACAAGTTTATTGGTGATGTTTTTGGTGGAGTCCCATAGCAGCTGTAATCCCATGTCTAATGTAGACACTTGGGCGTTATCGCGGGCACGGAACCTTTCTCTGAGAACACACAACATTTCAACAAAGACCGTAAGCAGATAGAAATGTAAAAGCACATTAAACATATGGAATTAGTAGGTACATTTAAAATGAATACATTAGGCTGATCGTTTATCCTGAAAGACTTACTGTATGTTTAAAGATTTTCATCAGTATCTGTTTTCATAGAACCTCATTAATAAGATCAAAATAAACCACATAAAGCCATTCTGTGCCGATAGTTTAATAATAATGGTATTTCTATTGGAAACCCATATAAAGATTTTTTCAGCTGTGATGTCACATCAAAAATACACAATAATCTGCTTGTGTTTTGCTTTATTACATTGAATGGATTATGCTTAAAGTCATTTTGTAAAACAGTTCAAACAAAGTTGATGAAATGAAATCAGACTGCTGTGAATATGAATGTGATTCATTCAGGAAGTTCTGATGTCATTTACTGTCACACACACACACACACACACACACACACAAGCTTTCCCATCTAAAAGAACAATAAAACACCACGAAACAACTACACTATACTAAAACACACACAGCACAATTTATACGGTCACACAGGTCAGTAAAGAAGTCTTATTCGATTAAATCATGTGCTTTCGGAAAGTTTGAATAAGATAAAGTTAGAAAGTGAAAGTGTCACCTGTGCTGATGAAGCCGATCGATATAAAGACTGTAGACAGACAGCAGAGAACTGAACATCATTACTGTGTTAAACAGCAGAAATAATGCTGAAATAATAAGAGTTTCTGCGCGTGACTCTCTCTGTGTGTGTGTGTGTGTGTCAATGTTTCCGTGTATATAAGTGAATGTGGAGGAGGAGCTACACATTACTGTCTGCCTGCGTCACTTTACAGGAAACACACAACACGTCATTAAAGCTGCAGAAGAACCATTCATGTCTGGTATTAAACATTGTATTTAAATGATTCATTAATTACATTTTGAACTGTAGCTTCATAATAACATTAATTAACACAATAAAACGGCTTTTATTATGAAAGGTTACTACACATCCCGGTGTGACTCCTCTCATTGTCCGGTATGGTTAAGGGCAGGATTTGTTAGGATTCATTTTATTAATCAATTAATCAGTGATTTCTTTCCCTGTCAGATTGTGGCCGTTTCTCATTTCACAGAACACTACACTTGAGTCCTAACAAGATCAAACTCTCGAGGACGGAAGTCCGGTTATATGACCAATAGAACAGCAGAGTACTTGATTGCGTCACGCAAATAAGAGCTCATTTTAATCTTTATTTTTAATGTAGATTTAGAATTAAACTAAGTGATATAAACTAATATGATATAAAAACACTGCTTCCTCACGCTTTTAAAAACATATGGTGTACTCTGATTATCCTATAAGTATTTGTTTATAATAAAAAACAAAATATGATATAAAACACAACACTTTATTATAAATGGTTTGTACAAATAGGAAATATATAAGTAAAATATATACAGTCAAAAGCACAATTAGGGCAGCGATCCAGTAAGTTGAATACAAATGTAACTTTGCCCTCAGTCAAAAGATTTGCTCAGGAACAAATAATAGACTTATGATACCAAGATTGCCTGTTAGATGTACCCCAAAATGTATTATATTTACTGTTTACTCAATACAGAGAAATCCCAGCCAAGCGATGTTTTTCAGCAGGTCTTGTGAGGAGTCAGGCTGTGTTGGTAGTTACATATGGCTGGCGGCCGCTGAATGTCTGGACACTATCTGTATTAACTGACCACATATTTGAGCTTAAAACACATACATTCTCGATTAAAACTACACTTTGTGACATGATAACAGTAATATTTTGAACCTTATACAGTATTTCTACTCTACTGCCGTTCTTGGCGTGATGCATTTTGGGTAATAAAAGCTGTCGCAAGTTCACACAAGTCACGTACCGATGCATCCTCGATAAAGAGCAAGAACACACCCTTCACTGGTCCAGGTCCTGCTCCTTTAACCCTTCACTGGTCCAGGTCCTGCTCCTTTAACCCTTCACTGGTCCAGGTCCTGCTCCTTTAACCCTTCGGCTGGTCCAGGTCCTGCTCCTTTAACCCTTTCGCTGGTCAGGTCCTGCTCCTTTAGCCCTTCACTGGTCCAGTCCTGCTCCTTTAACCCTTCACTGGTCCAGGTCCTGCTCCTTTAACCCTTCACTGGTCAGGTCCTGCTCCTTTAACCCTTCACTGGGTCAGGTCCTGCTCCTTTAACCCTTCACTGGTCCAGGTCCTGCTCCTTTAACCCTTCGCTGGTCCAGGTCCTGCTCCTTTAACCCTTGGCTGGTCCAGGTCCTGCTCCTTTAACCCTTCACTGGTCCAGGTCCTGCTCCTTTAACCCTTCACTGGTCCAGGTCCTGCTCCTTTAACCCTTCACTGGTCCAGGTCCTGCTCCTTTAACCCTTCACTGGTCCAGGTCCTGCTCCTTTAACCCTTCACTGGTCCAGGTCCTGCTCAGATGACCAGACCGGATTTTCCTCGTGTATTATTCAAAGACTCATTTATTCCACTTGTGGAATGTTCTGAATAAACAGTTTTATGTTCACACATAAAATGACACATGTACGTTTTTATTTTTCTTCTTGCAGTGTTCTTATATTTACATTAAATTCATACATGGCAGCACAACAGTAACTTAATCTCATTGGTTCTGATCTTGTAATGAAATATACAACAAGTAATTCAAAACCAGAGAATCAGAGAGAGGTACTGATTACTGTAGAATATTAAAGTATTTGTACTACAGTATTTTTTCATCATATTCTGGAGAATGTAAAATGATAATACACGTGTTGTACTGTATTTGTTCTCCATGACACTGCATACAATTTACAAAAGAAATGTGTAACAACTTTATGTAAAAACAAAATGGTAACAAAACTTTACAATCAATTCTATAGAAAACTGGAAGTCAAAGCATAAAAATTCAGTCTGTGCTAATGCTCTCGTGTCTGTGGAGCGCTCATCTGTGGATCACCCTTTCAAGAAGATTTAAAGAAGTCTGTGAAAGTTTATAAAGCAGATAAAGGCAATAATCTCAATTCTGAATGAAGTAACGAAAAACAACACAATACTCTCTCTCTCTCGCTCTCTCTCTCTCGCTCTCTCTCGCCTCTCTCTCAGCTCCTCTCTCTCTCTCTCCTCTCCTCTCTCTCTCAAATATATATGTAGGCTCGCTCTCTCTGCCTCGCTCTCCTATGTATCTCGCTCATATATCGCTGTATATCTCTCTCTCTCTGTCTCAGCATCTCTCTATCTATATCTCTCCTCTCTATGCTTGATCAGGCGGCTCTCTCTCTCTCTCTCTCTCTCTCTCTCTCTCTCTCTCTATGGGCTCTCTATCTATCTCTCTGCAGGCGGGCTGCAGGCTCTGAAATATGAATAATACTAAACCATGTCAGCGAATATGGGCATATCTATCTAAATAATATGTAATAATCTACATATATATATCTATATATATATCTGAATCGCTATGTATCTATATGTATATGTATATATATATATATATATATATATATATATATATATATATATATATATATATATATATATATATATATATATATCCCCTATATATCTATCTCTGTCTCGTCCATTTATGCGACTAACAAGTGACCACTGTCACACTGGGAGCATTTGGGTGTGAGGTGTCTTCTGCTCAAGGGCACCTCAGTTGTTTCCTGCTGGTACTGGGAATCAAACCATCTGGTCACGAGTCCATACAACTCTCAAACCACTAGACTACAACTGCCTGCATGTTGTTGAGTCGTGTAGAGAGGACATAAAGTGATATTGATGAGATCATTTTCATTTTTCTGTCAACAATTCCTTTAACATTCATTAAATCACTTCCAGATGAAATGATTCATAAAATATATTCACAGATAAAATCAATAATAATACTAATCAATACAATACTCAATTTCAGTAACATGTAATACTTCATCCTGTCATTCCGCTTGTTTTTGGTGTTATGATGAAACTGTGTTAAGGGTTAGACAGAACCCATATGTCAGAAATACGTGTAGATTCAGTTTGATTTTACACATGAATACTGTCAGTATGATTATATTACACAGACACTCGTACAGTACCTCCCTCCAAAATTTCTCAAATAATAAGCGAGTGAGCGTCAGGCTCGACTCAAGTATCCTGAATCTTCATCCTGACTCTCCTGCTCACAGTCAGACATGTGAATGTTGTGATAAACTGAAGCAGAAGAACAGCTCACAGATGTGTGTTTTTCATGTGATGAGTCTGTCATTAGTTCATCTCTATCAGCTTCACGCTCTTCCATCATAACCCCCGGGATCATCACTGAACACAGGTTCACGTCCTCATCCTCCGGCACACGTCGCTCCTCCCGATCCTCAGGCTTTAACAGAGATCTGGTGTCTTCCGGGAGGTGTCGAGAGGCTGTCAGCTCAGTCTCAATGACATGACCTCCATCGTACAGATGCCGGACATCTGTGGAGGAGGAAAGAGATGCGTGGCTTCCCGAGGTCCTCTTCTTGAGTGATCCGGATGATTCTGGCAAAACGGAGTGTGAGGACGTGTCCTGAACTTTAAGATGTTGTGTCGCTAGTCTCTCATACGTCACACTTTCATCTGTCTCCCCATCTGTCTCTTCATCTTCCTCTCTGCTCTTTTTCATCTTCTGGATGGAGTCTTTGTCCTCTGTGAGGTTGTTGATGGATTCAGGAGCGATGAGGAGAACTTTGACTTTAAGAATCTGGAAGGAGCTCTGCAGAAGACAATGACAGAAAATAACATGATATCTTGTGTAATGCTGGTGCCAAGATTTCCAGACCAAAAGGGCATCACATCTTGAGAAACAAAAAACTCTTTCTAACACAATGAGTTCCCCACAGAGTTTGCATCTCCATCTCAGAGAGCACACCTCAAAATATGATCCACTTTCTCTCAGTGAAGAGAACCCTAAAACTCATTCTGTGTGAATAAAATATCCAATATACATGTCTGATATCATTTCAAATGTCTGACTCACACAATGGTCTCATTCCCACAACAGATCAGATGATAATAAAGCTTTAAGAGATTAGAGAGATTCTGCTCACTGCTGTGGGTGTGTCCCTCCTGGGCTCTTTCATGGAAATGACATCTCTATTTGGAGGAAGTGTACTTTGATCTGGTATTTAGGGAAGCAAGCGAGAGTCAGGGGATTCTGTAAGCACATGAGCCCCGTAGTGTCGCGTGTTCCTCAAACAAACAGCACTATGGATTTTTCTCTCAAGTCAAGTTTCTCATTCTGATATCATGTCTGTATTTAACTGGCGGTAGAATCATAACTCTTTAATTGGCTTGTTTGACATGTTATTCTTACCTCACATATAAATTGTAACTGTTAATATATTGTCATGTATGAATTTATTCTGCATCGTTCTGAATTTATAAAGACGTTATTTCCTTGTCACAGCAAATCTACGATCAGGTTAGTGACGGACTAAAATCCTGTCTAGGTGGAGCTTTGGGGCAAACCAGCTGAGAATTTTAGAGATTCGGCACAACTTTAGTTAACATTAGTTCTCTCTATGGAGTGATCGTGACCTCTGGTTAGTAATAATTATTATTTTAATGAAGTGTTTATAGTCTAAGGGGCTAATAAAGTACGTTTAGTAGTGGACTGTAGGAAACGGCCATCTCAGAGATACTAGTCGTGAACCTCTGGCAGTGACCATGACTGACGAGTTTGTGACCGTGAGATCCGCGTGTAGCAACATGAGAATCGGATGAACGAGTATAATTTAGAATAAGGCAGAAGAATCAAACATCTATCCAAATTCTTAAAGTTTATTAAGATTAAATATATTTTGATAAAATGATAAAATTGAACTTACCAGAATTTCAGGCAGATCTACTTTCAGACAATGAGAAAGAAGTCTCTGAATGACGCACATGACAACCAGCACTATCAGCAGACAGACGACGACACCAGCGATCAGAGCATCTGAAACTGATTCACACATGATCAACAACTGATGGACAGCACATGACGTATCAGCTGAAGACACCAAGATGAGATGATACCTGAGATGTTGAGTGTTTTAGGGATGAACGCACACACTGCGGGTCTGCTGGATGATTTTGTGCGATTGATGATGCTGACATTCACACAGTATCTGCGGCCGTGCGTCAGGTCGTCTAACGTCACGTTCTGTAAGCCTTCGACATCCCTATGAAACTAAGTCAACACAGAAAGCAAAGCGTGACGCATCTCAGAATGTGACCCGACACTACTGTTCTCTCTCTGCATATGTGAAAACTCTTGAACGATGTCTTGCTGTAGTGTAAGCGAGATGATGACCGTGAGTTTCTTACCTCGGGTCCATTCTCGCTGCTGATCACGAGTCTATAGTCAAACCTGAAGGAGTTATAGATGCTGTGAAGTTCAGGTGAAGGTGATCGCAGACTCACACAGAGAGACGTGTTACAGACCGTGACGGACACCAGCGGAGACTCCGGCGTGGCTTCACGGAGAACAACAGAAGACCACAGAATAAACATCTCATCCAAACAAGATGAAATAAAATCAATAAATGCCAAGACAGAATACAAGACAGTGAGCAGCTTTTGTTCTGTGGTGTTATAGGCGATGAGAATGTCCCGTAAACAAACAGGTTTCATGAGCTCACACAGATTCACACACAGCAAACACCTCACATACTTAATGAACCTGAAGACTTCACATTTACATCATGATATAATGAATGATCCGTGGTGTTTTTGACCTGAAACTTCACAGACACAAGGGTCTGTGCACCCTTAAGACTTATATCTTGTAAAAAGACTTCATTAAAGGGTTCATATGACGGAAATGTTACGGCCCTTAACGTATTTGAAAAACACAGCGTCTTCACAACATGTCGGCTCCGGTTGCAACAACACAACAGCGTAAATAAAAGGTAGGCTGTGTCCCAATTGGAAGGCTGCGTCCTTTGAAGGACGTGGACTTCACGCAATGAATCTCAGGATAGCCGGCTGTGAAGGATTCATTCGCTTTATCCAGTAAATGGAAAGAAGGACACATTTTGAAATGTGGGACAGTCGAAGCGGCCTCTTCGGCTGCTGTGATGCTATCAGCCTTTGAACTGGGACTTTCTTTTAGATACCTTTGGGTGGTTAGGAAACTTCACACTGACATAGAAATGTGGGGGCGAGTTTGAGCCGTCTCTCTTTATAACCCTGCAGATCTTATACATGCACAAACAGCTAAATAACACACTAAAGAGAAAGGAAAAGAAGAAATCGCATCATATGACCCCTTTAATATTAATCTTTGTATTGTGTGTTAAGTGTTTCCAAAAGAGTGTTTAATGATGAATAAGTCACAGCTGAAGGGCTTACAGGAGTCATAACATCACCCTTCAGACGGGACTTATTCATGATTAAACACTGACACGAGTACATTATTGATTAGAAGTTATAAAGCAGGTTTATCTGTTCTGGCATTAAACCATATCAGTGATATTTTATATTGGGCATGTGTTTAGGGTTCAGATGATGACTGGATGTCAGTGCTGCTAGATCATGATGATCTTTTAATACTGTTCTTATACGTTTACTTCATAAAACACTGTTAGTACAGTATGCTGTCATGATGGATTTGTTCTATAAAATAGGTTGAAGAATATTGGTGAATAATCATGACTGTGGATTAAATATCCATGCGGTTATATTATGCTGATTTGAACAGATGAATCAGTCTAATGCTTTCATACACTATCTGATGAACGTATTCAAGTAGAAATGACACAATATCTTTTTACCGTGTTACTCTAAAGAAACCTGTTTCTGCTCCCCTGCTCTTCCCCTTTAAGCCACTTTTGAATGTTTTTTAATGCGAATGCTCTTGACGTTTGGATAGCATATTGTTTTTAGCAGAGCATCCTGTATGTTTGTGGATATAGTGTATATCAGGAATAAACTAGAGATATGAATGATGTGATGCTGAATATGAAGTTTCTATCTATTATTCATTAACATGTCCAGACGAGAGACGGGATGCTTGGCTTTATGTTAAAGAGCTTTTAACGCTCTGGTTTGCTGACAGAAACTCATTATTTTGAACAAATGCAGATGCAGCATCTATTACTGTCGCTTTTAAAATGACTTTTAAACCCTTTCATGCACGAATTATGACCAACTCAATCAGGATTTTTCCCATGTATTTCTACACCTTTTTGTTTTTAACACATCTTTTTCAGATTTTTAGATGTCCACTTGAGTGGTCAGTATGCATTTCAGTCTTTAATATAAGAGATGGTATATTAATCAGAAGGCTCTTCATATCTGGATTGGAGGTGTCTGTGAGTTTAGCTAGATACCCTGAAGTGTTCTGAAGTGTTTGTGCGTGTGAATATATCTCTAATGATCACTACATGGACTACATGATGTTGTGATCACAGGTGAAGGGTGAAGACTGATGCATGATGTCCAATTAAGTCATCAGAGTTTTCTCTAATAATGATTATGACTCTTTAGATGTTATATGGATAGATGATATTATATGGAGACCATCTTGGTTTGGAGAAAGAAACAATTCCACATGCAACAGCTCAGTGATGACGCACTAGTGTCTCATGTAGTGACATGAGAGGGTTCATTCTGCCCATCATCACACACTGTACAAATATAAAACCATATGAGCTTCTTCAAGTTGCCACACTGGACTGTTCCACTAGAAACCCCATATCTGAAGCACTTTCCAGTGCACATTTGATTATTGATATTGATCTATGAGTGTGCATCTATTCTGACGAGAAAGAAAAACGCTGTAGGACAACGCAAGAGCTGTATGTTTACATTTATGAGCAGTCTGTAAGACTGTAAGATTATGTGTGTTTGTGTAACTCTTACTGTCCAGAATGGGTTTGAACGGTTTGCAGTGAGCAGGCGGTGAGGTGCGGTTCTCCAGCACAGCAGATACGCTGGTGTAATACGTTTCCTCCGGGTCAGGAAAGGCTCGTGTAAGATTACACTGCAGAGGAGACGTCACCTTCTCACAACCCTTCACCATCACCCTCTTACTGTCGCTGACGTACACACAAAAACAACACAACTCAAACATTACAGTACATCAGTCTGTGAAACTGAACTGTTTGTATTTCAGCATTATTTTAATAATGCACAGGACACTGCTGGGAACTGATTATATCCATTCTATAACACATAAAGTGAATCACTACAACGTCTGTTTAGATGTTGTTTTTCAAGTTGATGAAGACATAATGTGCTATAACGGCAGGAATGAACACTGGCATTTCATGACCTCGGCTACTGTATATATTATACACATGTTTTCGTTTAGGTTAAAAAGTAAAAGTCCGAACTCTGATCCAGGATACAGTCACTTATTTATTTTAGAGGTTAAAACCAAAGCTAAGAGACCAACAGAGATTAAAAAAAGAATCTGAACACCATATGAGGTTAAAAAGCAGAACCATTTCATTCTAGATGATGTCAGAGGTCAGATTATAAAGAGCAGCTTGAGGTCAAGGGTCACGCTGTATCACCTCCTCAGTACCTGGATGTGCGCATGCTGACTGTGTAGTGAACACCTTCAGGGGTGTCCGCTCCCTTACTCCAGGATAATAAATGAACGAAATATTGAGATGATATGTTCAGATTTACAGGGCCAGGAATGCATAAGACTAAAGGAAAAAACACAATAAGACAGAAAAATTGTAAAACTCTCTTTAAAACGATGTAATCCTACATAGTAAACTATTAGATATGAGTTATTAAATGAGCTTTTATATTTCCCTGCTTGTCATTCTGCTGTTTTGAAACATTGTTAAAGCGCTATACAAATAAACTTCAACTTGAACTCTCAGAAAACACGTGTTCTTTTTTGTCTCATTCATAACACATGTATATTTACATGTTTTAAAGCGAATAACTCGTGTATAGACTGATCTTTTTCTAAAGTCTGAAGTCTATCAACAGGACTTTAGTCAAATATAACAGATACTAGAGTATTTTATCATGTGGTCAGTCCTGCAGAATGACATGTGAATGTACAGAAGTTTACATAATTAATATAACAGCTCAATTATTATAAAGTCGCGAATCCGAGTCTAAACTACAGCAGATCACATTTACTGTCGTTTAACATCAAACACACACTGATGTCAATCAACACTTTACTGAAACAACAGTTCTTTAAACAAACACTTAATCATTGATCTGAGTTAAAAGCTTTATCATGAACACTTACCTGTGTGAAAGAGACAGATGCTCATCAATATCTCTGTCATGACACACATTGTGCGATGAGTGAATGTAAACAGACACATGAAATCTGCTCATGTCTCGATCTGACAATGCTTTCATTAACTCTAGCCCTGATCTTATACAGCCATCATTCTCATAAAGTCTGCCATCGAGTTTGACTCTTCATTAAATCTCCATTGCTGCTTTTTCTCTTTTGTGATTTACATACTTTTACTTTTTGTTTCTGTGTTTCCGGTTTCCGGTGCTCAGTTGTTTGTGAGTCCTGCAGATGGCGCGCGCGACCTTTTCAAATGACGCGCATTCTCATTGTATCTGTAAAACATTTTTGGATTTTACAACATTAAACAACACATTTTAAAGTGAATTGGCTTAGACAGGTGGTCAGAAATCTTTTTTGGAGTAGTGTTGGTTAAACCATTTGTTTAATTTAAATTCAAATTAATTGATTAATTTTGGAACCGGTTCACAGATGATACTGTTGGGGCAGTTTCTTGTGAAAGTTAGAAACAATATTGACACAAAATACACTTTTTGTTATAATTGCTTAGAAACTGCGGTGCATTTATACTGGCACTGCACACATGTGAAACTTTTTAGGGAAAATGTCTGTGATTTTATTGCTAAGAATAGGCTGTAAGAAACTCAGATCAGCTGAGCGCTCCATCGATCCGCACTGAACTTCCTGACCTGCACTCCATCTACAATAACCGCTGCTGGACCAGGAAGACCTCAAGCACCCCAATAATGGACTGCTCTCTCTGTTACGGTCAGGGAAGCGTTTCCGCTCCTTGAGGGCGAACACAGAGAGAATGAGGAGGAGTTTCTTTCCACAAGCTATCCGGTCCCTCAACCAGAACTTCCCGGCATAACACACACACACACACACACACACACACACACACACACACACACACACACACACACACACACACACACACACACACACACACACACACACACACACACACACACACACACACACACACACACACACACACACACACACACACACACACACACACACACACACACACACACAACACACACACACACACACACACACACAACAGAACTCTTCTGCTCTATTTCTTATTCTCCACAGACACACACACACACACACACACACACACACACACACACACACACACACACACACACACACACACACACACACACACACACACACACACACACACACACATACAACAGAACTCTTCTTCTCTATTTCTTATTCTCCACACACACACACACACACACACACACACACACACACACACACACACACACACACAACAGAACTCTTCTTCTCTATTTCTTATTCTCCACACACACACACACACACACACACACACACACACACACACACTACACACACACACACACACACACACACACACAACAGAACTCTTCTTCTCTATTTCTTATTCTCCACACACAGTTGCGCAGGACTCGCTTTATAAGGTCTCTTCTTCCACACACACATATGCACATAAATACACATGCACTGAATGTATATGTACACGTTTGCACATAATGTATAATGTACTCTACATTCATATACTACACACTTACATCTGTATTATTTACTGTACACACTGTATTTATATACATTCATTCCTCACTATCTATAAACACACTGTATATACAGACGTATATTGTATATTGTATGTACATTTGTACTGTATCTACTGTAGTTACTGCATATTATATATGCACTATATTGTAAATCCTGTACAATTTCTCCCTCCCTTCCTCCCTCTTAAAGCGAACAGGCGTCAAAGCATTTCACTGCATGTTGTACTGTGTATGATCTGTATGTGACAAATAAACTTTGAACTTGAACTTGAACTTGCCGTCCTGCGAAGAGACTGACCCACACACACATGCGCGGACACACACCTGTCTTGTGTTAGGAATTAGATGTATGAAGACATAAAAGAGTTTGTTTTATTGGGGGGGGGGCTGCCGTGTCGGGACATGGGGTGTATTGGGTCATTTACGGCTTCGGAATAATGTTGAACTCGGCAGCCGCCGTTGATGCTATTTTACCGAATGCTGTATCCACGTTCGGTATCGCGGGAAGGAGGCCAGCAGTACTACATGAACTGGGCTTTATACCGGTACATATTTGTTTATTTGTTGGTTTTGCTTTAATTGATGTATATTTTGCCGGAGGCCCTACAGTGAGTTTAAAGCAGCGATCTCAAACTCCGTTCCTGGAGGGCCGATATCCCCCAGAGTTTAGCTCCAACACACCTGCAAGTTTATAGCAATCCTGAACATATATATATATATATGAACAAAACAATCTCCAGTTACATAAAATCACGATAGTACAACAAGATAGTTTATTTAAAATATTTATTTATAAGGAATGGCAAGAGCTGCACACTTGTCATGTATATTTTGGGCTTTTTAACGTTTTGGTTAAGAATTGTGGAGGCATCACTAATGTAATATAATTAATTTCACAACAAATAAAATGTGACTAAGTCTGCGAAAACCCAGCTAAAGTCATTTTCTACATAAAATTATTCTACATAATGAAGAAGAATATTCTGTGTGAATTTAAGCCTGCATGGTTTTCACAGACAGGGTCACATATAGTCTTTTAATGGAGGCTTTTCTGTCGTTTTCTCACAGTTTTTGCTTTTCTTGGGCTTCAGGTCAGAACATACCTCATTCTCTTTTAAATAGTGTAAAGAATGTGCATCTTATTAATCTAATAATCTACTAATTATTACAAGAATCTTAAAACACGTAATCATATTTAATAAACAGGCAAATACAAATCACAGTGAATTTCCTTTTTTTCCCCACAGAATTAATATGTTGATATACTCCCAAAACAGACAATCACTGATGGATTCTCTCTGGTACAACAACAGAGAATTAAGTATAATTGTAATATAGTATAAATATGAAATAGCAAATAATATGTACAGTAGTGTAACTATATAAATAACTATGGACTACAGTCAATGAAATAAATCATAAATTAATTAATTGCAGCAACAACAATAACAATAAAATAAATACTGTGTAGCGAATGGTACTGTTACGGTGCTGGGTGGAAGAGAACAGGACAACCAGAAGTAACGGTATCAAATGTCATTTACTGAATCTTCAACTCAGAGAAATTCCAGATACATCAAATAGAACAGGTTTCAGATAACAGGATAATATAACCCACGCACCCACAAAGACTGACAGAAAACAACAATACCTGACAAAGACAAACTCAAAAGACAGACCTTAAATAATACAACCAATGTCCAACAGTGATAATAAACAGGTGCGGGTGATAGTGACTAAACAAGATTACTAACGGTGACCAGGTGTGCGAGTGCAGTGCATGATGGGTGTTGAAGTCCGTTTAAAACTCAGGAGATCGGGAACGAATGACGTGATGGGGGGAATCCGATGCTGAAGGCATCGGCTCCGTGACAGTACCCCCCCCCACGGACCGCTCCTGCGGGCCGCAGAGCACGTCGACGGGGCCGTCCTCGTGGCCTGGGACCGGGCTCCAGGGGATGAGAGACGTGGAACTCAGTAAGTAGAGACGGGTCTAGAATGTCTGATCGGGGAACCCAGCACTGTTCCTCCGGACCGTAACCCTCCCAGGACACGAGGTATTCGAGCCGTCCAGCCCGTCGACGAGCCCTCAGGATGGCATCGACCTTGTAGATGCGGTCCTGATGGTCCAGGGGTGGAGGAGGAGGAGGCTCCGGAGCCGCTGGTGGGGGTCCCTCAGCATCAGATTCTGGGGGAAGAACAGAGACAGGGTTAACAAATGGTTTCAAGAGTGACACATGGAAGGAAGGAGCCAGACGATAGGACCGGGGAAGTTGCAGCCGGTAAGTCACTGCGTTGATCTTTTTGCTGATGGGAAATGGACCGATGAACCGGGGAGTGAGTTTTTTGCAGGGCAGCCGCAGGCGAATGTCCTTTGTAGAGAGCCAGCTTGCCAGGTCGGCTTGCTGCTTCCGCCTACAGACTGCCGCTTGCAGGTGGATGTGTGCAGAATTCCATACCCTTTCACTGGCCCGGAACCAGTGGTCCACAGCTGGCACCGTGGAGGTTCAGGGTCCAGGGAAAGAGAGGGTGGTTGATAGCCGAGCACGCGACTGGAGCAGGGGTGAGTCCGGTGGAATCTTGGCGCAGGGAGTTTTTGTGCGTACTTCGGCCCAGGTAAGGAAGCGATGCCAGCTGTGTTGGTTATGATGGCAGTAGGGTCCGAGATATCTTCGATCTCCTGGATCTTCCGCTCAGTCTGGCCGTTAAGCCTGGGGGTGATAACCAGAGGTAAGACTAACTGAAATTTTTAAAAGAAAAGAATGCCTTCCAGGCGTGAAATAAACTGAGGTCCTCGATCTGACCACACGATATCCTCGGGCAGGCCAAAATGCGAACACATTATTAAACGGCGCCTCGGCTGCTTGCATAGCTGTGGGCAGACTAGACATAGGAATTAATTTACAGCTTTTGCTGAAGCGATCGCGATAACAAAAATACAGGTATAACCTTCAGAACAGGGCAGATCAGAGACAAAATCCACGGCAATATGAGTCCATGGCGTTGAGGAACCGATAGCGGGAGGAGCTTACCCTGGGGCGGCGGCCGCGGTACCTGGCGATGGCACAGACTGAGCATCCCTTCACGAAGCGATTGATATCTCCGGACATCCCAGGCCACCAGTACGGGGAGATCAGTGAAAAAGTGCGCTGCCGACCTGGGTGTCGATCCGGAGCGCAGTGGGCGGAGTCCATGAGGGGAATACGCAGATCTTCGGAACACGAACACTCTCCCCTCAGGACCTCCCCGGGCGGAGCAGACTGATCGCGAAGACTAGCTTCAATTTGCTTGTCCAGGTCCCACTTTCGATGGGAGAAATTACCATTGCGGAGGGAGAACAGGCTCTGGAAACTCGGTGCTGCAGTCGAGGCGTGAATCCGTGAGAGAGCATCGGCTTTTCGTTCTTGCTTCCGGGGCGATAAGTCACTGAAAAATTTAAACGAAGAGAAGAATAAAGCCCAGCGGGCTTAGACGAGAATTAAGTCTTTTAGCTTCCGCGTAAATACAACAGGTTTTATGATCAGTATATACCACAAGCGGGAACTTAGCTCCCTCCAGCCAATGTCTCCACTCCTCCAGAGCCAGCTTGATGGCGAGTAATTCCGGTTGCCGATATCATAATTCTGCTCCGCCCGGGACATCTTTTGGAGAAAAGCATGGGTGAAGAGCGAGGCGGATTCCCCTGCAGCTGCGAGCACCGCCCCTCGCCCGGTGGTGGAGGCGTCAACTTCAACCACAAGCGGGGAGCTCAGGCGAAGGGTGACGGAGAATTGGTGCTTTACAGAAGGCTTCTTTTAGCTGTTGGAAAGCCTCTAACGCCTCCTGAGACCAAACTAGCTTACTAGGTTTCCCTTTGAGCATCGACGTGAGCGGGGAGCAGATTCCACTGAAGCTTTGAATGAATCGACGATAAAAGTTCGCGAACCCCAGAAAGCGTTGCAAACTGCGAACTGAGGAGGGCTGGGGCCAGGACTGAACTGCCTCCACTTTATCCTTCTCCATGAGCACCCCCGTGGCACTAATAACATATCCCAGAAACTGAACCTCAGAGAGATGAAATGCGCTTTTCTCCAGCTTGAGATAGAGGTTGTGCTTTTGCAGCCGCTGGAGAACGAGCCGAACATGCCCCCGATGCTCCGCGAGAGACTTCGAGTACACCAAGATATCATCTATGTAGACAATCACAAACAGATCCAACATATCTCGAAATATTTCGTTCATAAAACTTTGAAACACCGCCGGAGCGTTTACCAACCCGAAGGGCATAACCTGGTACTTTCGAAGTACCGCTTGCGTAAATTCTGAAGGCCGTCTTCCACTCATCCCCTTCGGATCCGAATTAAGTTGTAGCGCTTCTGAGGTCCAGTTTCGTGAACACGAAGCTCCACGAAGATGCTCTATGGAGGGAGAAATAAGAGGCAGAGGGTAAGTAAACTTAACAGTAGCTTGATTCAGAACACGGTAATCTATACAGGGCCGAAGACCTCCGTCTTTCTTCCCCACAAAGAAGAAACTGGATGCTGCTGGGGAAGTAGAGGGGCGAATAAATCCTTGTTGTAGTGCCTCCTTAATGTAGTCACCCATGGCTTTCTGTTCCGGGAGGGACAGCGAGTAGATAATGCCCCTTAGGAGAGGGCCCCAGGCAGCAGCTTCGATGGCGCAGTCCCATGGCCTATCACTGGGGAAGTTGTGAGGCTCTCTCCTTACTGAACACATTTATAAGCGCTTCATACTCGGTGGAATCACACCAATCCAGGGTTGACCACTATTGACTGCTCTGGATACTTTCGGAGAGTCTGGAGAGAGAACAGCAATAGGAGAGACATAACAAGTGAGGCAGAATTGTCAGACTGAATGGGCCTTTCTAAAGGCCACCGAGAATTTCCCCTGTGGTCCAGTCCAATTCGGACGATGCTTTTGGAGCCAGGGTCGTCCCAATCTGACGATCCACGAGCTCCCCTCTAGCACCCAGAAGGACAACATTTCTGTCGAGCAGGTTTCCATTAGTGGGACATGTGGGGGGAAAAAACCTGATTAGTCCATGCCCTAAGGGCTTCCTAGAATATCTTGCACGGGATGGGTTGTGCCGCTCGGTGCCCTAGGTAACTGGAGCCGTCGCAGAAGATCTGGAGAGATGAAATTCCCAGCGCGACGGAATCAATAAGTGCCTTTACTGGAATAGAGATAGTGTCAGAAACAATGGTTAGAGATGTGGCGGTAGCATTATACCTGCTATGGGCGGCTGAACCGCACTCACCCGGGTAGGAGAGCTCGTGGAGCGGCGAAGCGCACCTCGAGGTAGTGGAACTTGAGCGGCTGAGACGCCGTGATGTAGAGAGAGAGTGCAGCGGAGGAGCGGTACTGTTCGACCGAACCTCCCGTTGACAGGCCACGAGTCTTTGGGCTATCGAATCGACTTCTGAATAAACGCGTCTCAATTCAATGGAATCATCGTGAAATTACCATGTGCATTTTCACCTCTGCGGACAAGCCTTGCGGTAAGCAGCGAGCAGAGCCGGCTTGATTCCAGCCGCTAGCTGCGGCGAGAGTCACGAAAACTGGGCGCATATTCGCCACCGAGATCGGCCTTGCCGAAGTCTACAGAGTTGGTCTGCAACAGAGAGAGAAGAGGCAGAGTGATCAAACACATTTTTAACTCGCTCCGAAAAGTCCTCCCAGGTGCGAGACTCGCGAGTTACTGACTCCCAGTAGCCTTGAGCCCATCGTAGCGCCGCTCCGGTCATCAGGCTAATAGCAAAGTCTACCTTGTCCGCTGCGGCGGGGTGCAGATGAGGCTGCCGACTGAAGAATAAATTACATTGAAGAAGGAATCCACCGCACTCCTCCGCTGCTCCCGAGAATCGATTGGGCATGGCCATGAGACTGCTGGTGACTGCAGGACTTACCGGCTGGGGAGAGTGAACAGGTAGTGCGTTTAAGTGCCGAGTGAGAGCGAGGAGCACATCCGTGGCTACCTCCGTGACGCTAGGAGTAGCGGCTTCCATTCTGGAGACCAAAGCACATAAAGTCACAGAGAGACAGGTAAGGTACAATAACTTGACTGATAATCCAACGTCTTCACGCCTCGAAGAGAGTCCTGTTGGTCAGGTATACTGTTACGGTGCTGGGTGGAAGAGAACAGGACAACCAGAAGTAACGGTATCAAATGTCATTTACTGAATCTTCAACTCAGAGAAATTCCAGATACATCAAATAGAACAGGTTTCAGATAACAGGATAATATAACCCACGCACCCACAAAGACTGACAGAAAACAACAATACCTGACAAAGACAAACTCAAAAGACAGACCTTAAATAATACAACCAATGTCCAACAGTGATAATAAACAGGTGCGGGTGATAGTGACTAAACAAGATTACTAACGGTGACCAGGTGTGCGAGTGCAGTGCATGATGGGTGTTGAAGTCCGTTTAAAACTCAGGAGATCGGGAACGAATGACGTGATGGGGGGAATCCGATGCTGAAGGCATCGGCTCCGTGACAGGTACCATAATAGAATAGCATAACACGTGTGTATATGTGTCTATGATCCTGAAGACCTTGATTAGCTGATTTAGGTGTGTTTAATTAGGGTTGGATCTAAACTGTGCAGGGCAGTGGTCCTTCAGGAACTGAGTTTGAGACCTCTGGTATAAAGGATAACGGTGTGTGCGTGTGTGTGCGCGGCTGGTCACACACAGATACGACTCACATTGTATGTACTGCTCTTGATGATGGATATATCTGCAGCTTGAGTGATATGGTTTTGGATGTACTATCTTATAATGTATTTAGATGGTGTATTTAGTATTATGTGTGGTATGTAAAATAAAATAATTGTCTTTGAATTGGTTTGGTGGTTCTTAGCTTTGTGTGCCCAAATAAATGTGCCCAGTCAAGAACCTGTTGGTGTTGGAATTATTATGAGGCTTTACAATGTTGATGGTTTTGTTCCATTTTGGAAATATGAACTACTTGGTGGTTTAGAAAATCAAAAAGACTATCACACAATTTTATTTATATAATAAATGTAATTCTTCTGTCAGCAAAATTCCATATACACAGATGTACATTTTCTGCTAAAAAACATTTAAAAAAGAAATGGCACTATGTTGACTCCATTTGTTTATCATTGAAATGAAAGGCATTATAAACTGTGCTTTAATATTTTTGTGTTATTGTTGGTCTTTGTCATGCTGTCAAATAGATAGTTGTTGACTATTAATACATGTACATTTTTCGGGTTTAAATTTGAGAGATAAATTAAAATTAAACTCGTTTTAAATGCTTAAATAATTGAATAAATTGGACAGATCATCCCACATAATATTGGGATTAAACCAAAACATATTTGATGTGATAACTTCCTTTAATAACTAATTTTCATTATTGGAGTAATTTTCATTGTAAACATGGTCACATGCATCACTGTTTCTAATACAACTATAGTGTTCCCTCAGCATCTGACATAAATCACTAATGATTTAACAGAGCTGGTATAAACCCCAGCTAAAGTCACTTTTTGTGATTTGTCTACATGAACTCATCCAACATAATGAAAAGAATATTCTGTGTGAATTTACCGCTGATGTCTTTAATATTGTCTGAGTGATGTCATGTCAAAGACTGAAATCATCACCCTTTCATGCTGTTAGATTTTTAGACTTTAGGCTGGTTTTCACAGACAGGGTCACACATGTTTAGGGATGTTTTTAGTTATTCGTGTCGTCATCCCTCTTTCCTGTAAATGATGTAATCAAAGATCTTGCGCGTGCTGATCGGGTTTATAAGCTTATAAGTTTATAAGGGTTTATAAGTTAATGCAAATATAATGAACACGTGTAAATCAGTCATGTATTATTGCTGGTATTCAGATGTGTAGTTTTTACCTTGTTTATTGATTGTCGATCGGTTGTAGAAAACTGGAAGTTCTCTGGAAACACGTGAAGGAGGGGGAGTGTGTGTGTGTGAGAGTGAGTGTGTGTGAGTGTGTGTGTGTGAGAGTGAGTGTGTGTGAGAGTGAGTGTGTGTGAGTGTGTGTGTGTGAGTGTGTGAGTGTGTGCGTGTGCGCGTGAGTGTGCGCGTGTGCGCGAGTTTCGTTTTGCTTCTTTCCTGAGAAAAGAAACCGCGAGCGCATTTATCTGTTTCATCCTCAGCCTTTACATTCATTTCTTCAGCTGAGACCCGACGAGCACGAGCACGAGCACACAGGTAAGATATGACAAACCTGACAAATCTTTAAAAGAGCAATAACACAATATCTTACATACAGATCAAGTTTGTATAAAGTGCGAATTTCTTTACAAAATCAACTTTTTGCTGAAAGCCAAAGAGATTTTTATTAGTCACTAGACAATTGTCCACAATCCTAAAATTGTTATGTCATCGTTATTGACTATTTTATATTGTATAATGTGATCTAAAAGATGGCAATAGCAAACAATATATTGAATCATTTGACTGGCAGACAGATCTTTATTTATCATGAAGTGATGCTGTGAGATAAATGACATAAATGTACAAAAATAAACTATTACAAAGAGAAAGTGACATGACATGTATTCAATAGCAGACAGCTGCAAGTAAGAATTATTTCATGCACGGTGTTGAATGTATTGAGCACATGGTTAACTGCAGATGATGAACATTTGAGAAAGGCCTTCATTGAAGTATTTCATCATTATTGTATCTGCTGAGGTCTTTTATAGGGAAAGATTGGACAGAAGTCTTCTGGTGTCCATGTTGTAATTGCTCATACATGCAACTAGTTAAATGTCTCCCTACAAATCTACAGTCACTTCAATCTAATCATTGTAAAAACATTTTTACAGTGCTTTTATATATTTGACCACTAGTGTCCTAATGAAGAATCTGTTTATAGCGACATGCTGGAACACACTAGAACAACCAGCTAAAACTAAACCTCACAATATATTAAACTGCTTTTCAAACTCCTTTCGACTGGTTGGTTAATGGTAAAGTTTGTCAAATTGTATCTCTTTAGTTCATTCTTAACTGCAAATTATATCAAATCCATTTACATCCACTAATATCAACCATTTGTTCTATATTAAAACACATTTTCTGATTCCTATTTCTGAAGTTAATGTGTTATGTGAAATACGGAGAAGTTGTTTTTTCTGGCAGTATGGTCTAGAACAGTCATTCCCAAACTGTGGTCCGCGGACCACTAGTGGTCCGTGAGGGTACTGCAGGTGGTCCGTGGAAAGGCAAAATAAAATAATATTTTACCTTCATTTTACCAGGAAATTCCCATAAAAAAAAAAAATTAAAAGAATATGTAGGCCTATATTGATATAACAAGCCTGTTGCACACTGATGTGATGACTAGTTATAGTAGTGCTTGTAAGCCTATTTAGAGGTGCTGATTAATTCAGGTAAGTCTGTGTGTAGACATTTTATTATGTGTGTTATGAGGTGGTCCGCAAAATTTTTTGATTACAAATAGTGGTCCACACACACAAAAAGTTTGAAAAACCCTGATCTAGAACACACCAGTGTGTCCACACGTATAGTTTAGAAAAACGACATATATCTTCCCTGTGTGTCTTTCAGAAGAGCTTCTAAAGCTTTCATGCCTACACAGATTAATAATCAAAATGAGAAGTGTCAGCAGGGATTACTCTTAATATTTTACTTTTATTTGTTTATGTGCAAACATTGCAAAACCTGATGTGGGCGTGTCACATAAGCTCTTTCCAAACACCACAGTGATGTCTGAGATTTCCTGTAAAACTGGTTGGATTATGTGCTGATGCCAAATCTGAATCAGACCAGTGTGTTTGATAAACCGTGATGATGCACTTTTAAGCAAAAACAATTCTGATCTCATCACATCCTCCAAAATTTCATCAGTGGTGTGGAGATCATGACACAAGTGTCTCATCTGGCTCATTTCTGTCACGTGTGGCTGGTGTGTTGTGATGATAAAGGCAAACAGGATCAAAACCGAGGCTTTCCTTAAACGTCACTTTAATGACAAACTCCGAAAACCTGCCACTTCAAACACGCATGCAAACTGATAACTAAAATGAGGACCGGCTGTGAACTGCACAGAAACAGGGCTGTAAATACACAGAAAACCAAGATGAAACAAATGATCACGAACACACACGAGCAGCTAACAGGAAAACAAAAGACTATAATGAATGGACAGAAACATACATGTGACACTAATAGATTTTTGCTGGATTTGTTTTAGCCCGCTGGAGACAATGAGTTCAGAATCCAGACACAAGAAGAAAAAAAAGTGAGTGACTGTTTCACAATTAATATGTGATTTAAAGTTCAGTGTTTGTAAAAGCATTTAAATGTGTTTTGGGTATTTTTGTAGTAACTTTTAACATTGTTTATTACAGAAATAAATTCGGTGCTACGTCCCCTCCGTTCATTGATTATCTGAAAGAGATTTTGAGAAGGTATCCAGACGGAGGACAAATACTAAAGGTATACTGAAAAAATGAATTTTGCTACTTGTCTATTGTACTTAATTTAAATGTTTAAGTTCATTTAACATAATAAAAAAAGTGATCAAACTTAAAGGCACAATATGTAAGATTTTTAAAAAACACAAGGCATGTGTTATATATTTTGGTTGAGTACTTAAAATATCTCAAATGTTTCAAACTATTTGTAAATTGTGAGATAATCGTAATTTTAACCGAGTTCAATAGTCGCCTGTCAATGACATCATATCCGCGTTACTCTCGGTTTCCACTTTTAAGTCAATAAACCGTATAACAATTTTTGGTATTAAAATAGCAAAAAAAACACTAGCACAGTGTTATATATTTATTTTACCTGTGTAAACGTAACGACTAAACATGACGGATGTACAATTTTATTTTTGTGAGCATCAACAGCAGTAACTCCCAGCATTCCACTGCATCCACTCTCCAGCACAGCGTTATGACGCGACATCTGTGTTGTTTGTTTTAAATGAATGACCTCTAGCAGCAAAAATCTCCATACTGTGCATTTAATCCATTCAAGTCGCATTTGGCAGACACTTTTATCTAAAGTCAATTACATTATTGCATTATACTATACATTTTTTCTGAGTATGTGTAATCCCTGGGATCGAGCCCATGACCTTTGCGTTGTAAGCACCATGTTGTTTTATGTCTTTTTCAGTAAAAAGAAAGACATGATGGTGCTTAATAATCATTTATTTTTGTGATTTAAGAGTTTTAGATATTTGTGTTTTGTGGTTACAATTGTTCAGAAGAGCGGTGCTTGTGCTTAAGCTGTGAGAAGATATGTTGTTAAATTCTGGTAACTTATTAGGAGTTATTATAAAAGATGAATATAAAGTTTGTTACATTAACTAAATTCGGAAGAAGCATGGTCATGTAATCCAACCAATCAGCATACACTGTAAAAACTAAAGGATGCTGGAGGAACCATTTGGGGTTCCTCACACTGGCACACCGGCGGAACCGTCAGGAGGACCTCTGAGGAACTTCACAACTGCAAGAACTGCCAAGACTCTTAATGGTTCCTCAGAGAACTGCTCTTTGTAAAAAAAAAAGTGTTTTGAGATCCTCCTGACGGTTCCGCCGGTGTGCCAGTGTGAGGAACCCCAAATGGTTCCTCCAGCATCCTTTAGTTTTTACAGCGTGGAGAAGTCTCTCTATGTAGCCGTTCCTCTCCTCTGTCCTGTGACATTCCTCCTCCTCCCCATCGCCTCACTCTCCTCTGCTGTCTTTCCCAGTATAAAAGGGGACAGGACTCTGGGTTCCGGCTAATAATAGCATGCCAAATATGCTTTGTTATCATATCTGATAAAACATTAATGCAACTAAAAATATGTGTTGAAAACTTTAATCAATGTTTGTTTAATAGACATAAATTGGGTAACGTGAACATAAACAAATAACATATTATAAATTAGTAAACATTACCACTTGCGAGTGCCAAAAAAAAACTAATTTCTGAAAGAAAATGGAGGAGCACGACCAATCAGAAGAGTTTTTCTCTGCGGCTGAAGAGTGTCACATTCATCCTGTATTCTCATGACCTCTGTGATGACACACCAGATGAAATGATTCATGTATGATTACCATGATTAATATTCATGATGTGCAGAACTTTTATCAAATGAGATCGCTGTCAGTCGAGACGTCACAGAAATAAAAATGCTTTCTAAAATGGAATCCATTGTGGCGTTTTAGGACAAAAACTCAAAATCAAGAAGATACCTTTTATCACGTGTCACACCCTGTTAGGTTGGGACACAGTGTTACTACTGGAAGAAACAAATAATCAGAAGTATTAATCAATAGTAATTGTCATTATCAGATTTTTTTGGGGGAATGTCAGGGATTATTTTGTGACCATTAAGCTCTTATATATCTGAACATCTGTCTGACTGATGGTATTAACTGTAACATCTCAGGAGCTGATCCAGAATGCAGGCGCCCGGAGCTTCATCTGTGGTGTTTGTTCATGATGAGAGATGTTATGGGACTCAGAGCCTGTGGAGTGAAGAGCTCAGAAAGTATCAGGGTATGAAGTGACGGGTTCATATGATAATATATATGATTCCACTGTCTTTATACTGAACGTACAGTATGAAGTGATTAGCAATAGCAGGTTAGCTCTGAGAACAATATTAAATTATTAATAACACAAAAGTTGTAGTTACAGCTTGAAATCTTTTCCATCAGGACCTGCTCTCTACGCCTTCAATGACGCGGCCTTCACAGATGAAGACTGGGAGGGGATTCAGAGAGTCGGCCGAAGCATCAAGCAGGACGATCCCACAAAAGTTGGGAGATTTGGGATTGGTTTCAACTCTGTTTATCATATTACAGGTAAAATATCTTACATGAGCAAGTTTAACAAATGACAAAAACACAATGCAGCTTTTTCCAGCTGTAGTTGTTTGTCTTATTCTACCTCCCAAAAGAATCGGAAACCAATTCCATAAGAAGATTTTTTGCCATATTCTATTTAGTGCGTGATTAGAAATGATGTTTACCATCACAATAACAATCATCACATACGGTTAAACTAATTTCCATTAAAGGATAATAACTTGTCAAACGAGCTGTGATTTATCTTATTACATGTTCCTGTGGTAAATCTTACATATGAAAACAAATAGAGAACTTAAAACATCACAGTTCTGTAAGATGTAAAAACATGAATTACCCTCTTTGTGGAGTTTAACCTTCCAGCAACCTCGTTACGATATAAAAGAATGAAAAAGCCCAAGAAATTTCCCAAGCCTGGATCATATTTTACTGAAACAAGAGGCCTATTGAATATATAAATGAAATACTTTTTGATTTAAGTTGTTTTTTTTGGAAGTGGTATCTTTTTAATATGTATATAATTGTTTCATTCTGTAATTAATTGTTTTTTTCTTGATTACTTTCTCCACCTGTGGGTGGTTATGTGCTCTATGTATATTGCTCTCAGTTTTTTATCCTGATAAAGGCCCTCTGTTATGGGTTCAGGTAAGAGTCAGAGTCAAAATAGTGTAGAATTCTCAAAACAGGTTTACTTCATCGAAATGCGCTGACAGGTAAACAGGTAAATCCACAGACCGAGAAACAGGTTACAGGTATCCAAAACTTTCCAACAAATATTCTTCACAAAAATCCAGGCAAAGTAATCCAACAGGCAAAAGTCCAGGTACAATAAACAGGTACAAAGGCACAAGCACCGGCAAGACATAATCCAACAACGTTAATACCAGACAAGGAACAGAATAAAACACAGGCTTTAAATAATAGTCCAAATCAAAGGGTGCAGGTGTAGGTCATCACAAGATGGCGGCGGGTGAGGTGCAATGAATTATGGGAGATGAAGTTCAAAAGTCCAGTGAATGGGAACGGGTGGCAGGAACATAAGAACCCAATGCTGAAGGCGGTGTACTGATATCCGTGACACCCTCACACCGAGGTGTTGAAAATAAACATTTATATATAAGTGAGTGTGCAGTTATAATTTTTCTTTAACCATCACAATAAGTCTTTTTTATGTATTACACATAAAAATGATATATTACACTGGTCAGTGTTAAATATCACATTACTTCATTTTCTCACCGAGTACCGTTGCGAAAGGTATATGTTTAATAGGGCCGTGCAGTTCTTGTGCTCAAAAAACACAGCACACTGTGGACTGGCTAATGCTAGAGAAGGGTAGCGTTGAGTGTAGTTGTCTTAGAGGTAGAATTTGGCACAATACTGATAACAGTGACGCTGACCAGGTTAAAAATGATCATTGTTTTTTATTTACAGATTTGCCATGTGTGTTCAGTTCCAAACACCTAGCCATTTTTGACCCACAAAAGATGATGTTTGGAGACGATCAGGAAGGCTACCGATGGTCCCTGAATGATGATGAAGACAGAGAGAGCCTTTTGAACCTTAGAGATCAGTTTCAGCCATTTCAAACTATTGTTAGTTTAATCAATGACTGTTCCTGGGAGAGAATCATCGACAAAGATCAATACTTTAAAGGAACAATGTTCCGATTTCCTCTGCGTAATGAAGCTTCTGAAATCTCAGATACTTTATATGACTCCAGGAAAGTCACAGAGCTTTTTGACAGTTTTATCACTGACGCAGACTTCAGTCTTCTTTTTCTGAGAAATGTGTCGTCCATTGCTTTGCTGCATATTGACATCAACGGCGTTTGCAGCAATAAGCTCAAAGTTTCGGCATCAAATAAACCAATTTCACCTCAAGATGTGGAACTGTGTGATATCAAGCAGGAATCTCTGGACAGAAAAACCTCTTTCAAAACAGTATCACACATGTCCCAGCAAACTGAAGAAACAAGGTCCCAGTGGCTTGTTACACACTGTCTTCTGAAACAAGGATATAGACCTGAGATAGACCGTCTAGCCAACAAGCTCAGCTTCTACCCTCAGGTTGATGTAGCATTTCAATTAGATGAAGACAGATCACTTTGCAATGGGCGACTAAGTTGCTTTCTGCCCCTTCCTAATAACGAATCTAACAAAACTGGGCTTCCTGTCCACATCAATGCTTGTTTTGGCCTGACAGACAATCGGAGGTACATCAAGTGGCAAGAGGAGGATCAGAAGAAGCAGCAGAGGCTGCAGTGTGGAATGAGCTTCTCATGAGTAATGTTCTTCCTCTTGTGTATCTGCTGATGATCCTGGATGCTATTCACTTATCAGAAACTCAGCCCTGCCCGCCAGCTCTGTGTACAATCTATGGCCTGACCTGACCAAGACTGCACAACAGGACAGATGGTACCAAGTTGCAATAGACACTCTGAAACGTCTGTTCGAATATGAGATCTTTCATCTTGCTGATGATGAGACTATCTGGGTGTCCGCTGCACATGCAGTTTTTCCGGTCAGTGACGTATCCAGTGACACAATGTCTGCGGTGTCGAGATTGTTAATTGCACAGGGCGTGAAGCTCATCTCAGCCCCTAAACATATCTTGAATGATGTTGAAAAAATCTTCCCTGAAAGCGACACCTTGAAAAGGGCGACTCCATCTTTGGTTAGAGATGTCCTCCACAGAAGTAATGTTGAACGCCTCAGTAAAGATGACAAATATTGTCTTCTAGAGTTTGTCCTCTGTGATGAGAGGTACACAAGGCTACAAGGTCTCAAACTTCTGCCTCTCAGTGATGAAACCTTCACGTCATTTAACAATACAGAGCAGGACGCTGTTCTGATTGACAGCGAGAAGTTTCCAAGGTAATGTTTGATATGTAAACTGCATTTAAACTTGATTTCAGTTGTGTGTGTGTGTGTTAATATTGTGTGGTCAAAGTAGTAATATTCTATTCATCCCTGTCCAGAACATTACTGCCATTTTGTAAAGAAAGGTTTTTACCCAGCGACCTGAGTCATTTATCTACTATGCATCTAAGGAAAATTGCAGCAAACAGTGAGAACATTTACTGTTTTATCATTTATACTATGCTTTTCTAGAATGCTTTTTTTATGAATTATACTTTAATATGTACCTTTGTAGAATGTATAAAAAAATTGAGCTAATCTTACTCATTTCCATTTCAGAAACATATAACATAATCAATTTGGATGCAACACACATTGTTGGACTCACTAAGAAGCACTTACCCGTGGGCTGGCACAACACCCAAGGTCATGTGACATGGAAACCAATGACAGATCGTCATCCACCAAAGAGCTGGCTCGCTGAATTCTGGAAATTTCTTAGTACAGAATGGGACAATTTAAGTGACTTCATTGGCGTACCTTTAATACCCCTGGAGCCTCTCCAAAATTCAGGCAATTCTATAACGTTAGGAAGGCTGCAGAAGAACACAACTTTGATCTTTCAGAGTAGCAGGGGGTCCAGCTTGCCCGAACATGTTCAAAGAGTGATTAAACAGGCGGGGTGTACAGTTATAAAAAGAGATGAGTGTCTCAGACATCATGACATTGAGAGTTATGTTCTTCCAGCTTCACCCAGAAGTGTTCTGCAAGTATTCTTGCACTCAAACAGAGATCAGCTCATTAAAGACATTGCCTCTGCTTCACTACATGAGAAAGAAGAGGTTAAAGTCTACCTGTCTTCTGTGGATTCTCTTTCAAATGCTGAACAGAACTTGTTGTCTGTCCTCCCAATCTTCAGATTTATGTCTGGGAAATATGTTGCAGTCAACTCAAAGCAGGCAGTGGTTTTAAGCACCAATCCAGCCATTCCAAACAGTCTTCCTATGCCTGAAAGCATTGTACAGTGTGCAAATGAAGCTGACCGCAGACTCTTGACTCTTCTCAATATTGACCTCTTAGATGCAGCCAAGGTGGCAGTTCTTTTGGTTGATTGCATTAAGACAGCTTCTTTTCACAAAGATGAAGAACAGTCCATTATGAGCTGGATACTGAATCATGGTAATATTCTGCTCTCACAAAGTGAGCTATTGCTAACAAAAATCAAGGATCTCCATTTTATTGAGTCCCACTCTGGGAGAAACATAAACAAGCCTTTTACATGTATGATCCCAGAAACAAGACCTTTCAGGACCTTTTCGAGGCAGATTTTTTCCCCCCACCCATTTATACAAAGACCAAAGAAATGCTACAGACCTTGCAAAGACTTGGCCTAAGGATAGAAGAAAAAGATATATCCCCTGAAAACATACTTCAGGTCATAAAACACATTGAAAAGCTTCGCATCCACTCACCAAATAAAGCATTCAAAAAGGCAGATACTCTTGTTAGAGTATTAAATGATAATACTTTAAAACTCACACCGGCCTTGTAATCTGAGCTGATGCAAATGCAGTGGGTGCCATGTGAAAATCAAAGAGTCTGAATGGAAGGATTTGTAGAACTCCAAGCGAGAGGTCTGTATAAGCCAACTGAAGTAAGGGATTCAAAGTTTTCTTCAATTGTTGGATTTGTAATGCCACTTACCTCTGAGCTAAAAGGAAACATTTGCAAAGATCTCTGTCTTTATGACCCACCTCCAGCTGAAAAAGTCTTGGAGAACCTCTCTGTACTTGCATCAATAGCAGCTGACATGAACAACCCGGATTCTGATTTTGAGTTTAAAACAAAGCTACACCATATATACAAATTTATGCAAGACAACATTGACCATTTTAGACAAGCAATGAACACGAAATGCATCCCTTGGCTTTGGAATCAAAGTGAGTTTGTCTGTCCAAGAGACATCGTTTTAACCTATCCTTCTGAATTGGATCTGAGCTCCTACATAAAGAAAGTGCCTAAAGAGTTTTTAGAATATGAAAACCTGTTGAGAGAATTTGGTGTGAAGGAGACATTGACTGATGAGGAGATTGAAGAAGTTCTCCATGACATAAAGGAAAGAATTGATGATAGAGATCCACAGTATGGAAGTGCGCATGAGAACTCAAGGTGTCAATTGCCATTCTTGACTGGATCACTTGAGAAAAACAAGAAGTTTTAAAGGACAGTACACCTGTGCCGTCACTGCACAAAACCAAAATTTCACCCTGCAGTCTTTGTCCAAAACTGTCTTCTGTGACATCAGTGCTGAAGGATTAGATGACCTGAAACAAGACAACGAGGAATTCTATGTCATTCATGAAGAAGTACTGCCGCTCACCGCGAGATGGTTGAAAGTCCCGTTCCTAAGTACCCGCATCCTAAAACCACAGTTCATAAAAGCAGAACAGAATTGCTTTGGCATAGAACAGTGTGGACAGTCTGAACCAATTACTCAAAGAATCAAGAACATTCTTAAGGAGTATGATGAGGAAAGTGATATTTTTAAAGAACTCATACAAAACGCTGAGGATGCTGGAGCAAGCACATGTAAATTCCTCCTTGATTTTAGAAACACAGAGACCCTCCGGAGACTCTTATTGATGAAGGAATGGCCCTCTGCAGTGGACCCTGCTTGTGGATCTTTAACGATAAGCTCTTCTCAGAAGAAGACTGGCAAAACATTGTCAAAGTAGGATCAGCATCAAAAGAAAACAAAGTGGAGAAAATTGGAAAGTTTGGGCTTGGATTCAATGTTGTTTACCATGTGAGTGATATTCCCTCAGTTTTGAGTGGCGATAGCCTTCTCATACTTGATCCAAATGTCACTCATTTGGAGAAGCACATACTCAGCAAAGGAAACCCTGGAATTAAACTTGACCTGTTTCAGGAACGACTGTACAAACGATTTCCTGGACAATTCAAACCATATAAGGGCATTTTTGATTGTGATCTGTCGGCACAGAATATCAAAAAAACCTACAATGGTACTTTGATTAAATTACCATTTCGCACACAAGAAGAGGCAAACAGGTCAGAGGTCAGTTCAAAGGTATATGATGAAGAGCGCATTAACAGTTTTAAACATCATTTGACTGGAAATGCACAAACCCACCTGCTATTCCTGAAAAACATTAAATCCATGTTACTTCAAATTGTCCCTGAAAATGCATTCACTCCTCCAGGGGACGATCAGATACAGACTCCTCTTAAAATTACCAGAGAGGTCATGAATTACACTGCTGTCTCGAATGACACACTTCTCCAAGAGATTAACAGTACCTTAAAGATGGGTGACATCAAGTGCCGCAACATTATTGACTACAACAGAGCTCAGATTGTCAAAATAGTTCAAGACCACTCAGTGAAGCCGCTCACCCAGCACTGGCTTTTGTACTCTTGTTTCGGCACAAAGGACTCCATGAGAATGTTCCAGAGAAGAAATGAAAATGAACATGTGTTTTCTTTGCCAATCGGAGGTATTGCTGTACCTTTGCATAGAGACAGTCAAACTGAAGAATGGACCCCTGACGAAGGCCTGTGTGGACAGGCTTTTTGTTTTCTTCCTCTCCCAATTGAGACGGGTCTACCAGTCCACGTCAGCGGGACTTTGCAGTCACATCAAACAGAAAAGCCCTATGGGAAAGAGGAGTAAAATCAGAGTGGAACAAAGCCTTGCTCAAAGACGCTGTAACCTCTGCTTACATCACTACACTGCTTGAGCTGAAGAAAATGGCCCAGAACGGAAATCTTAAAAACTATTCATTCTATACATTCTGGCCTAACACAGAGAGAGTAAGCAGAGATTTTTTACCCATGGTTAAGTCTTTCTATTCGGCAGTAGCACAAAATGTCAATGGTAAATCACTGGAACTTTTCAGCAATGGACATAATTGGGGTTCTATAGACAGGGTGAAATTTCTCAGTCCAAACATTGAAGAGAACACAGCAGTGGGAGACATTGCCAAGAAGTTGTTCTTGAATATGGTTGAACCATATTCCTGTGTCGTGTCTGTCCCATCATGGGTTAGACACAGTTTCAGTCAATGTGATTTCAACGAATTGATAAAACAGAGAACGATCCACTGGCCAGAGTTTTACAACATTGTTTTCAATAATTTGAGTACCATGGACACACGCAGCAGAAATTCTCTTGTGCTAAATGCCATTGATTTGAATGATCCTGCTGTTGATGACCTATTGAAAATGTACCCCTGCATTCCAACACAGAAATGTCAACGGCTTCAATATATCAAGAAACTTGTAAATCCTTCTGGTAAAGTGGCATGTTTGTATGGAGCTTGAGGAAGGGCTGGCTTTCTGGAAGGCACAGCAAATGACTTCTCTCACCAAAAACCATTCAGCGATTATCCAATCTAGGAATGCTGAAGCGACCAACTGCCTTTGGAGGACATCATAGAAAGAGCAGAGAAGATACCCAGAGCTTGGCAACAGGATCAATCTAAATGCTACAAATGTATTCAGCGTCGTTGAGTTAATGAAGGGCTCCTCAGAAGATGTGAATTCTCCAAAATGGAACTCACTGTCTCAAACTTCATTCCTTCCAGCTGTAGCTCCTTTACTTCATCAGAATACAAAAGCCATAATACTGAAGAAACCCTGTGAAGTTTACAGTGACAATTGTTGCAATTTAGTGAGCATGACAGAATTCACAGTGGATCATACACACCTGCAAATACACAGTTATGATCCAGTTCTTCAAACTTTGCGTGTACAGACAAATCCACCAGTTGAGCTGGTGCTTCAGCAGCTGTTAAAAGCACACCAACATTCCAATTTATTTGAAAAGGCTCTTCTCCATAACATTGCTCACATGAGTTATAAATACCTCAACACTCACTTGTTAGAACAGAAAGATCCCAGTCGCATCATTGCCCACGCAGAATCATTTCCATTCATCTTTATTGAGGATCATTTTGTAAGCGTGAGGTCTGTGGCCAGAAATAAAGGATTTGAGGAGAAACCATATCTTTATGTACTTCCAGCCATCTTCTCTCAATTTTGAGAAGCTCTGGGACTGTGTTGGCATTACAAAAGTGTTTACAAAGGAGCAGTATGTTTCTGCACTTGAGGAATTAAAGGCTTCAAATGGATCTGACCCTCTTTCCAAGCAAGACATTAATAAGTGTGTTGCAATACTCATGAAAGGGCTGTATAGTATCAAGGACCTAAAGCTTGAAGCCTGTCTCATACCTGATGAGCGAGGTGTGTTGACATCTTCTAAAGAGCTCAGATTTAACGACAGCCCATGGATGCCTGTTTCTGCCGGCATCACACTCTCACATGAACTGATACCGCCCCACTGCATGCCATTTCGGTGTAATGACAACTACGACACCATACGCTGGAGAATTGTTTGGTCAAAGGGTTTTCCCCTTTCACTAGAGAGTTTGGACAAACTGAGAAGCTAACTGTCAGAATAAAAATATAATCGATGCATATCCATCCAAAAAGGATATCCTGAAGGAGCTCATTCAAAACGCTGATGATGCAGAGGCAACAGAAATTCACTTTGTGTGGGACAAAAGACAACATGGCACGAAAAAAATATTTGGCAAAAAATGGACACTGGTTCAAGGCCCGGCACTTTGCGTCTATAACAACAAAACATTTTCTGATGTTGACCTCCGAGAGGTATCCAGCAGCTGGGTGAAGAGGGAGGAAAACATGGTACTTTAGGCTTAACTGGAAAATATGGACTTAGGTTCAATTGATTGTATCATCTAACAGATTGTCCATCTATCCTGACTGGTGACAAATGGCTGTGCATTTCCGATCCAAATCTGAAATACGTGAAGGGTGTAACAAAAGAATCGCCAGGCTGCATGTTTTCATTGGAAGATGAATTTAAAAAGTCTTTTGAGGATGTGTATTACACCTTTCTTCCTGGAATGTTCACACTAAATTCCGGAACCATGTTCAGGCTCCCTCTCAGAACTGAGAAAATGGCAGAAAAATCCGAAATATCTATACATGCAGTCACAGATTTGGACATGAGGGAATTGTATTCTGCCTTGACAGAAGAAGATCCTGAGGGGCTCATTCTCTTTTAAAACACATCACAAAAATCCAGTTCTCTGTGATCGATAAAAATGAAAAAGAACTCAAATCTTTTGTTGTTATTGAGAAGAAATGTACAGAAAAAGAAGCAATAAGCAAAGGAAAACTTTGACACCCATGTTCAAAAATGCCTCGCGTGTCAGGGAAAACGGAACCATGCAAAACCATTTACAGAATGCAAATCTCATCTGAAGGTAAACAAAGTAAGTGGGTCATTGCAGAGTGCTTTGGCTCCTTTAAACAAACCCAGGCAGAAAAAATGGCCAGATTCAGTCAAAGGTTCCCCAGGCAGCACTGGCTATTTGTATAGGCAACACTTTGACCAACAGTTTTAAAGGAAGGGCATTTTGCTCTTTGCCTTTGCCTGAAGAAACACGTTTACCGGTCCATGTAAATGCAAATTTTGAAGTTGATTCTTCTAGAAGGGATTTGTGGAAGGAGGACGGTGATAGTCTGAAGACTGAGTGGAACCAGTCACTGAAAGTAAACATCGTCTCACCACTCTCAGCTGACCTCCTGTTACATCTCTGTGAAGTCATGAAGAAAGATACTCCTACTGCTCTTATATTTCTCTATGACCAGCTGGAGGCATCCTGTCTTCAGTACTTTCCATGCATTGCACAGGTAGACAAAGCCTGGCATGAAATGATCCATGAGGTGTATAGATCAGTCAGCCAACGTGACCTTCCCATCATACCCACACCGTACACAGGCATCGTGAACTTCCTGTCAAACCCACAGTATACAAAGTTTTTTCATCACATCATCCAAAATACAAAGTTAACTGGTGCAGTGTGTCTCAACCAGATTCAGCAGACTGTCCATATTTTACAATAAGGGACCATGAAGATATTTTTGAAATTTTAGATGACATTGGAATGAAATTGGTACCACACTCTCTGAAAATATGTGAAATCAAAGAGAATTTCAAAGCAGCTGGTGTGAATGTGTCAGAAATCAGTCCTTCAACAGTAATGAACTTCATGAAGCAAAGACCCCTGAATGATTGTACACAAACAACAAAAGGTTTGCCATTGCCTATAAACCTGACAATAATCAAAGACAAAACACGATGCTCCAAACTATTGAGTTTCTGCCTGACAAAAACTGGTGAGAAAACATCTGTTCCTGACCTCAACGGTCTGCCTCTTCTTCACGCCAAGATCAGATGTTGAGAGTCTTTGACTCTCAAAGCCCAAAGATGATAACAAGGTTTAGCGGTCTAATCCATAGACATCAGGGAATGTTTGCAGATTTTTCTGTCAATGGAAAGAACATCAACGTTCTGCGAGAGGGAAAGTTTATTAAGGTCTTAACCATTGCCATGGCACCAGAGTATTTAAAAGTTGAACTTTCACAACTGCTCACAACATCAACAACAGATCAAAAGTGTCAGCTTTATAAAGCAGAGAGAGAGACAATCGCATGGTTAAAAGATTTATGGAGAGATTTTTGAGGATGAAGAGAAAAACTTTCAAGATGAAAAGCAGAATGTTTTCAGTGAGATAAAAAAGCACTTCAGTGACAGTCCTATCCTACCAGTCACCTGTCCGAGTCAAAGTAATACCCAGTTCTTACAAACAATAAAGAATGTACCAAGAGTGATTCTGAAGTCAGATGAGAAGATTTTCATTAAACTTGGCTTCATGACATTAGAGCGCAGTTTTTAACACAACCTTCGTTTTAAAATATGTGGATCCTGAGCTTCTGCAAACAGGAGACAGCACTGCTGTTTTGGGTCAGATTTACCATGTTGATCATTCACAGTTTAGATGCTGTCTGACGATGAATGTGAAGAGCTTCAGCAGTTCTTACAACGTGGGATTAAAGTTTCCAAAAACAGGAATGAATATGAGAGAATGCTCAAGTCTTTGCCCCTGTTTATGACAATATGTGGAAAACGAGAGCGGATTGATTTACACAGAATGATATTCATTTTGGACTCTAAACATCACTCTGACTTTCCAAACTTGTACGCTGTAGATGATTGTCACAGCATTTTCCTCAGGAACAGCTTTCTGAACTCAGATTTGGCAAAAAGTCTAAACATTCAGGTTTTAAATGATTTGGAGTTCTGTGTAAAGTTTATTCTTCCTTCTGTACATATGATGAGTGAGGCCAAACTTCTTGATTTAGTAAGGCTGTTGGTGGAACTTCTGGTACCGTTGGGGCCAGTGGACCAACGGATTGTGATTGCATTGAGCGGGGTCAGATTCATTCAAGACACGCACGGCTCTCTTCAGGTGGCTGCATACTTCTACGATGAGGCAATAGAGCTTTACAAGATAATGCTTCCAGAAGACAGATTTGTGCCCAAAAAAGTTTTGGGACATTTTCAAAGATAAACAACACACAGCAAAACATCTCCTAACGGAGCTTGGATTAAAACACGAAGTGTCAAATGAGGAAATCAGTCAGTTTGCAACACAGATTGAGCGTGACACTGAAGACAACACTCCACTTCATGTTCTCGGAAAAAGATCAACACTTTTGTTTCAGATGGTGATCATGAAGAGTGAAAGGAAACTCAAATATTCTGGGCAGAGTTGCTAACATCAAATTCATCTTCCCAGTGAAAATCCAGCCAGAACTCTGTACTTATCACAGGCCCTTTGCTCAAGAGAGACAAGCTGTTGCTATCCGTGGATCATTGTTGGAAGGACACACTGATCATCAGTATCTCATCTGGACATCTATGCCAATAATTCCCTTACAGCGGTCCACTTCACAGTTAAAAAAGAAAATGAGAACTGCTGGAGCCTTGGATACTCCGACCCCTGAAAAAATATCAGATAATCTGAGAAACATTAGTAGTGCTGATTGCCAAACAGACAGTTTGCTGAAAACAAGAGTGAAAGTGTTCAGCAAATCTTATGCGCACCTGCAGTCAACAGATTTTGATGGCTCTCTGTTCTCAAACCTTCCCATTATCTTGGTGGAAAAGGGGACAAAACTTGTAAAAATCAGCCAGACAGCCCTAATGCTAAAGGATGCTATTGAATTCAGGCCATATTTATATAAGATTTCCTCAAATTATATGAAATTTGAAGACTTTTTTAAGAAGGTTGGGGTAAAGCAGTGGCCCACTCTCCAACAGTATATTACTGTTCTTCAGGAGATCTATTCAGATTGTTCTGACAAAGAAAACCTTCAGGCAAATCAACAGAAAACAGTCAAACGTGTCGTACAGCATCTGTTGTGGCTGAGAAAAAAGGACAAAAAGCAAACCTTTGACCCAAAAGAGACGCTTTACCTTCCATCAACAGACGGACGACTCTATGAATCCAGCACATTGTTTTTCAACGACACAGTCTTCCAAGCATCCAGACTAGAGGGTCCTTTGGAAAAAAAGCTGAAATTGCTGAAATTAAACCAGTGTCATCTTGGGAATGATCCGTATAGGCATCAGGAGCTGTTGCAGTTGCTTCCCGAGCAGGTTCGTCCCAAATTCCTTTCTGACGTCATTTCTGAAAACCTAGTTAGGGCAAGTGTCCAGCATTGTGATTATAAAGAGGGATGTGAATTTGGTGGCTTGTTTGAAAAACACCTGTCGTCTTCTGCATTTCTTCACGGGCTTATCTGTCTCATCAGAGAAGAGAGCCGAGGTGAGGTTTCCCAGTTGGAAGCTGCCGAAAAGTGTGAAACGATCTTTTCAAGGATTCAAATCTTCTGTTGCAAAACTCTTGAAACTCAGCTTTTCCTAAACCAGGAGCCACTGGAGGGCAGTAAGACCGAAACAGATGTTTATGTGCAAAAACAAGAAGACGGATGTAACTTCTACCTAAAACACAGTAATGACATGACCCACATAGTAGTAAATGAAGTGACCATGTGTCTGACCAAAGGAAATCAATGCTCTACTGAAGAACACTGTGTCACCTCGAACCTTCCAGTCCTTGGACAACTCCTGCTGTGTAATAACATGGAGGATGTTGAGAAAACCCTAGCGAAACATAACATTCATAACAGCATTCACAACGAAGAAGGCCACAGTGTCCTTCCAAAACCTGGATGCCATGTACCTGAAGAATGGCACGACTGCCTCGACATGAGTTTCTTCAACAATTTTGAAAGCGGAGAGTATGTTGGCTTCAGTAAGGATGAGTCCGGAGAATATTTTTATGCCATTGTTACAGAGAGACTAGATGATTTATCGGGACAGACTGGACAATATTCTGCAAGATATAAAATACAAGTTGGCATTGATGACTTCATAGAAGTGAGCTCTCTTGACCTCTTCCAGTTCAAAAGGGAAAAGAAGGTTGTTACACCAACAAGGCCCACTTGCACAGATATAGAACCTGTTGTAACATCCGTTCCTCCACCCTCCAGAGACTTTCCACAGACATTTGAAGAGGTTAAAAGAGAAATTGACCAAAGTTTAACTGAAATCTGGAAAATGTCAAAAGAGGACAAGCAGAAAGGCCTTAAACGCCTTTACCTGCAGTGGCATCCAGACAAGAACCCTGGCAATGAAGACCTTGCCAACAAAGCCTTCAAATACCTGAAAAACAGAATCAAAGAATTACAGGAAGGGAAAACCGTACATAACGAGAGCTCGAGAGACTTCTCGGATTTCTTTCACAGGTGGAACTCTGAGGCAGAAAGTCATCGACGGGGGCGAGAGAAGTTCTATCAGAACTATTCTAGACAAAGCTATAACTTTTGGTCCCATCACAGCGAAACCCCAAGGCCCAACACACAGGAGGCTAAACGCTGGTATAAACAGGCAGAATGTGACCTCAGAGCTGCTCATAATGACACTGGAGGAGACAGCTCAGAGTGGTGTCTGTTTAAGGTACATCAGGCTGTGGAGAAAGGCCTGACAGCAGCCGTCTACAGGAGAAACGGACAGCGTCCCGGTGGCTGTTCAATATTAAGTCTCGCTCAGCAGGTGTCTGACTACAGCTCACAGCTGACTTGTCTACCCAACACCGTCAGGAAACTTGTTGAACTTGGCGTTGATGGCAAAAAAACTCAATATCCAAATTATCACTCGAGACCTTACATACCGAGCGGACGATTTAACGTTAACGATGCCAGAACAGCTGGATATCGCAAACGAAGCTCTTGCTAAAAATAGACCAGTACATTAATAGCTGATGTGTTCAGTAAA